>JBAMMX010000010.1:1840735-1970735 GCA_037126225.1 Dillenia turbinata
CAATTCCTTAAGTACTTGAAATCCATAGGGTGGACCTTCCCAATAACCTCCGCTCAACATTGACAACCTAGATTCAACAATTTTTATTCACAACCTACTATTAATTTGTCAATGCTTCAGTACTACTAATAAATTGCTCTCATCTAAAATATTGTTTTATGTCCATCGCAATCATATTCTACATATTCTATCACTTTCTCATTACATCTTGACTAACCACGATTTGGGCCTTTATGCCTATAAGGCTTTAGTCCAGCACTCTCCTTCTTTTGCATACACAATCGCTTGTATCCACGCCTCTAAGTACCATTGGCGCAACACCTGGTACATTAATGTTTTCAAGGCACAACACCTTCGAGTACCCTTTTTGCAACGCCCGTACAGTAATGTTTTCATGGCGCAATGCCTTCGAGTACCTTTGGCGCAACACCGCACCTGCTACGCTAATGTTTTCAAGGCACAATGCCATTGAGTACCCTTGATGCAATACCTAGTATGCTAATATTTTTAAAGCGCAACGCTTTTGAACACCATCAGCGCAATGCCTGGTATGCTACTCATATCCAAGGTGCAACGCCTCTAAGTATCATTGACGTAATGCCGATAAGCTATACAAATTCTTGACGCAATGCCTCTAAGTACTATTAGCGCAATGCTCGGTACTCTATTCACATTCATAGCGTTCTAAGTACTATCGGTGTAACGCCTAATATATTATACACATTCTCAGTGCAACGCCTCCGAGTACCATTGGTACAATGTCTGGTATGCTATGCACATCCTCGGCGCAATGCCAGGGACATTCTCTCGGCTTCACAACATGATATGGGTTCTGCTCCCTTTTTCTAGGTATTATATTTATATTTATGGGCCCTAGCACCTTGGATGAGTTCTAACTCCCTTTCTCTCATGGCCTTCTGAATAATTTGGGCCTTAATGTCCGAACGGGGTTTAACTCTCTTTCTATCGGTTTTCCTGTTTAACATGGCTACTATTGCACTGGAAGGAATCCAACTCCTTTTCTCTCGGCATTACATCATATTCGTTGCCTTCGTATATATTCTCTCGGCCCCAACACATAGTCTCTCCGATTTGATAGAAGATAAGGGTCCTAACACCCTCTCTTGCGACTAAAACACCTTTTGAGACAACTCAATACTAAGGTTATTTTATCTCAACACAATCTACTTTCCTATTGATTAAATTTTTATGTATCATGCAAGTACGTAACACAATGACAATCTACAAGCATCTTTTTATTTCATGAGAATTCTTATACATCATGCAAATTTCACCTCATCCTTTTTCGCTCCGACCTCCAACCCCTCGCACTCACCGAGAACTTTGTTGGACTAACGAAACATAGACTCCAAGTTAGTTTTCAAGTACTTCACACTCTCTGCCATTGCTCAGTCAAACACTCTTGCTCAAGTCCCTCGACCTTCTCGATTACTACCTTACTCCTCTTTATACATTACGAAGTCATCCTTTCTCAGTACACTCACTTGACCTTTCGATCCATCATTCTTTTGACCCGTCGGTCACTACAACACCTAGCCAAACACTCTCGATTACTATGGAAGTAATTCTTATTATGCAATGGGTTTAAGTTGAGATTCAATACACTTCATAAAACTCACAGAGTAACCTCTCAGCTACCCAACCTCCTGGTCAATCCTTTATCTCTCTTGGTACACTTTACCTGACCATTTTCTCTTAATATACTTAGCTGACACAACATCTTGATTACTCGACCTCCCGATCATCTTTATTTTATGAGTTATACTGACTTCTTATAATATCATGATCAAAATAAGCACATGCAATAAGGAATAGCATATGGGCATCAAACGCCCTCAAGCACATTATTGACACGATATGTAACTCCTAATCGAGTATACATGACCTACACTCCTCGGCACAATGCCGTTAAATATTCTCGGCACTATGCCTCAAACCTACTCTTGGCGCAAAGCCAATGAGCCTTCGTGGCACAATTCCAGCATATGACCTCTTGGCGTAATGCAAACGAGCACCTCCTCGGCACAATGCCAACATACTTTCTTGACTCCATACCATCAACTTTTCACTCTCGGAACAATATCAGTAGATGCCTCTCGGCACATGGCTATTAAATACTTTATCCAGGCGCAACATCTCCTATCTCTTGTCAACGCAATAGACAATCTTGTAAACTCCCATTTGAGCACCAACAAATAACAGAGTCGTTCACTTTTCTTACTTCTCGATACGACACCTCACGATGCATGGCCTCTACGGGGCACAATTCTCGATCGAACAGACACAAGCCCGTCATCTTTGTCTCAACTACAAACATCATCTCAATATTCTTTCTACAGCACATTCTCTATAGTTCAGGAACTATAACCGAACGCGGTCCTTACCTTTGCTGAGAGCCTCAATGAGAGGTCTCCCAACCTTTACCATGATCTCCAAATCTTTAGGTGCACAACCTCTCAATCAACAATCCTCGATTCTTCACGTTCCAATATCTTGACCTCATGGTCTCTCGACCTCTCAGTCGCTTGACCTCTTGGTCGCCCTACAAATTTTACCAACCCTAAAATTAAAATTTTTCTCAAACAATTATCACAATTTATTGTTGGCACCTTCTGCATTTAATGCTCCATTTTCATACCTCTTTCGATTCGACATTTTACTCTACTTCTAATACTATTCTTTAAAAATACCATTAACAGTGGGAGCAAATGATGGTAGCTAAATTAACAGGAAACTCTCCTTAATCCCATAGAATTCTAATTCTTCTGGACTCTTAATAAGGAAGTAAACCTTTCTTAAATACTAAACCTTCCTTGGTCTTATAAGATCTTAAATATTCTAAAAGTTTTTTACCACAATCCCTATTATTTTGGAAAATCACACATAAAAGGAAACTAGGGTTTTTTACACATCTTGGGAGGCTATAAATACAGAGCAAGGGTATCCCATTCCACAGAACATAACACAAGACAAAGGGGACTGTACTCTCAACCTAACACAATTTCTCCATAATCACATGACTGCACAACGACACAATTTTCTCTCCCTACACACACATCTTGGAGGCATGAGAAGAAAACTCAATTCTCTATTAGTGGAGGTATGGCTTTATACCCAATTATACACCATTAGAGGTATGGTTTCTACATCAATCCAATACTACCAGAGGTGCGGCTTTATGTCCCACTCTATACATTCGGATATGACTCTATACTCAATCATATTCGTTCATCATCTCTCTTTGCATATATACATAATACATAGGGCCACATCCATGGCCAACTATACACTGATCGCACGGCGACAACATAGCGTAAAATCTATAGGCTATCCCCAGTTTTTATCTTATCTACTGTTACTGACTTAAGCGTTAGAATCCACCTATCGAGCCAGCCCCAATGGAGTTTTTACAGGTTTTCTATCCTAGAAGATCTGGCAAACATCTTGACACAGGCTTCCCTTTCGAGTCAGAAGAAGAAATATCTGAGGGGGCAGAAATTACCTCCATAAGAAACCAAAACTACTAATTTTGTTGCCCTTATTTTGCAATATTTGTTAACAAATGCATGCATTTGTTGCCGTTTCTAAAAACATTATAAAATTAATAATTAAAATGAAAAAAATTCAGGGTTTAGTCGAATAGAACGTCTCAAATGTATTTTTGAATAGCCAATAGAATAGAGGCGAAATGGACTACTATCTCTACCAAACAACTTAATTAAGATTAAAAAAAATAATAATATTTGTCATGAAAGACTAAGTATGTTGTCAATAAACTCTAACTCAAATGGTACCTCTCCCTCCCCCTCTCCCTTTGTAATAGGTAGTGTTCGAATCTCACTATATGCACAAGAAAAAGAAAGACTAAGTATGATTTCAGTGGGTCAAGATGAGATGAAAAATCCTATCGGAAATTCTACATAATTTCCTCATATTTAGTTCAGTTTAGTTCAAACTAGTTTGCAAATATTTTGTTACGTGTGTAAATTTATGAACGTTACTTTAAGTTTGTATTTTAGACATGAAACATCTCAATAAGATTGCACTGCTTAATTAATGATGCTTTTAGCGACTGAATCTAAACTTCTCATGATTTATTTTGGATATTAATAATCACCCATAAAACTCAATCTTCTTTCGGTTGTATTTTTTTATTTTGTGATTAATATTTAGACTATTCGATTAATCCAATTTAAGTATTGTAGGTTTTATTTTAGAAGTTGATTCTTTTGGTATTTATTTTTTTATTCTTAAATTAAAATTTAAAATTTTAATTAAAAAATCTACTTCATGAGTCCTATACTCTCAGTTACAACACGTTGATCTTTTTGATTGCATCTATGGGTCTGTAATTATGAATTCCCATTTGTGTCAATCAGGTCAAAATCACTTTAATAATTCGAAATATTGCAAAGTTTTATGAAGAAAAGTCGCATCAGAAATGCTCAATTCATTACATTTTTTACCATGACAATAAGAAAATTTAAAAAAGCTTTTGTTTACCGAAGTCCCCAATTATCCGGTTGAGAATTCTATTCCACACAAACTTTCCTCCCCAGAGGGTAAAAATAATTAAAGTAGAAGAACAAAACTCTAAGTAGTTAAAGTTTGCGGCTCCCATCTGACCGCCATTTGCCTTTCAATCATTAATGAGTACAATAAAATTAATCTTACGAGGAGAGATTAATGAACCGATGATTTAATAATTAAAAATATTAAATTTTTTAATTAAATTTTATATTTAAAATTTAAAAATAAAAAAATATTATATTAAAAGAATTCTTTCTAATTTAAACCGGATAATGTTTAGATTAAATTATTGAAAATAAAGTTTTATATATTGATTGGTTATAGCAAGAGAGAGAGACTTTATTTCGGCGTAATTGTCAACATGTGATTTCCATCCCATATATGGTTAGGGCCTTAGGACAACCTTTTCTATTAATGGAAATATTTGGGAAAAATAATAATGCCATGCACATTGCACGCAAGAGCTTTCTTTAGGGTTTCTGCCACCATAATTAAGCAACTCATCACCTCTTTTATTTGACTAGAGAAAATTTTTATTGGGATTTTAAGTCCATTCTTTGCCCAAAATTCTTGGCACATTCATTTCCCTCATAAAAGAGAGTATCTAAATCTGAGGAAACTCTTCCTTTATTGTAAGGTCTAGAAAAAAAAATATTAAGACAGTCTTTTCCTTGCATTTTTTTTGGAGACTGATTCATTTCCATAATGCAGCAACAAAAATGTATTTTATATTAAAAAAAGAAAATAATACTAATAACGCATTCCTCAATTCTTTTTTTTTCTTTTATTTTTTTTTTGTTCTTCTTTTGCGATGTCATGAGAACATGAATTAAGATGCGGTATGTCTTAAATTATATAATTGTGGCATATGAAGGCTAAATATGCACATGATGAGGGTCTTTAATCTTAGTTGACTCTCCTCCCCAGTTGTGTTTGTGGTTGAGGTCCCAATTTGGGTCCTCTCGTATGGAAGAATATTGTCATGTTGGGGAAAAAAGACATTGTAGTTTCCTATGATCCACAAACTTCATTTTTTTTCATTTTTGAAATACTTTTGCCCCCCTTAATTAATTAATATTTTCATAAACATGTTATTTTTTATTTTTAAGTTTACGTACATTACATTTTTGTACTTTTATAAAATATAGTTTTTCATATCGATTCGGTATTTGTTTTATTTTTTATTTTTGTTTGATTGCCACGAGTAGTTACATTTAAAATCACTAAAAAATGGAAAACTAAAATTATTATATATTTTGTTAATTAAAATTTAATTAAGGAAAAAGTTAATGGCGAATTTTCATATTTAAAACTATATATGTATATGACTATTATTCACCTGCCTCGGTTGCCCAACCCTCCGTTTTGGTGGGCTTTGCTTGCAATCCAGAAAGGTATAGGATAAATGACTTGGCAAGCTGATTTGATTATAAGGATCGTACGCGAAGCCCAGACCCAATCTCGAGCTTGAGATGGGTTGGATCAAAAATTGACGAAATCTCTCTAGAGGTTTAGTCCAAACTTAATTGGCATGTTTAATCATACTAAATAAACAAAGAAAGATATATTTAGAAAATCGATTCAAAGCCAACAAACTGCATAAATCATAAGAATATTATCATGACCCCATATTGAGGAAAATAATTTTATAAACCCCCCATGTAAATCTGATTTGCTTTTGACCCTTAACCTCAAATTGGTATTTTTCCAGTAATGGGTATAACAGAGCGATTGGCCTTTTTAAGTGTATATTATATAAATATATATCTGTGGGTTGATGTGTTTATATATATATATATATATATATATCATGGGAAGCTGAAATTTAGCTTTTCTTTTTTTGACTGAAAAATTTATTTATAGACCATAGTATCCTTTAATAATCCTTTTATTTTTTTTTCTTTTTGGGTTCTCTTTAACAATCATCCCATTTTAAAGAATAATATATTCTCCCCAAAGACATTTTCAAAAAATTATGTACTTGCGAACATGAACATCATAAGGAGAAGTTAATCGGTATATCGTGAATCTAAAAAGATAGAGAAATGAGAAATGGTTTAACATGAATAGTGGGAAATGGTAGAGAGAGAGAGAGAGAGAGAGAGAGAGATGTAGAAGCAAAGCAAAAATATTGTACAAAGTAACTCAAAAGGGTAATTTACTAGCATGTGACTTCATCTGAGGTTGACCTGATAGTCTGTGCAGATGCAGTAGCAAACCAAATTGTGATGATTAAGGAGCTACGAAAAGTTGAAGTGCATGTCCACATCAATTCAATGCAAGTGGCTCTCATTTATGATGTTGTTCTGCATCATCTTCACCATTGTTATTTTGCCATCCCACTTATTCCACCTCAATAAATTTGACAATCCCAAATTAATCAATCTCTCTCTCTCTCTCTCTCTCTCTCTCTCCTTAATCAATTTAATGTACAAAATGGACTAGCTGGCTGAGATGGACATAAAACTGATTCTATGCCTCCTCTGAGACTATATCCAAATTGGGACATCATTTCAGCAATTATGACTACAGATAGTGTCATCTTCCACATGCTTCATTAATTCCTGCCCTAGTGTCAAAAAACAGATGTTCTTGAACATTTCATTATATAATTAATTATATACTCTTTTTCATAGATAACATGACAATTTTTTAAGTAAAACCGAGGGTTGAACTAAATTTGAAGGTTTTTAATTAAATTTAATGCACATTCTTTTCTATTGGCTGAAAGTTTCACACTAGAAAGGTTCGACCGTTTCCCAAATCTAAACCTAGTTGATACTTTTAAGTAACATTTAGTTATTTAGAAATTAGAATGTCAAAATAAAAAATCTCAAAATCAAAATGGAATCAAATTTGGAGTATCAATTGTTTGATTTAAATTCTGAAATACATTTGATTACCATTATTGATATTTAGTTTTATATTTTTCGGCATTGAAATCATTTAATTATCAATTTTACTTGATAAAAAAATATTTTAAAATTAAAATTTTTAAATTTTATTTTATTTTATTTTCTAAAATTATAATTATAATTATAGTTTTAATAAAATTCAACAAAATTCAAAGAAATAAAATTGTAAAATTTTTTGATCTAGAGAATTTGATGACTCCTATTTGATCAATGACAAGTCTCGACACCTCTTGGTCGAGAAATGAAACCAGTTTGTTGAAAGGTTAAGAATAAGGAGATATGTTCAGATTTAGTACTAAAAAAAAAATAATTCTTAAACGACCCTCCAAACCAAAATTTTTCAAAAATGAACTAGGTAAATGAAGTTTTGAAACCCGATCAACACTATACAATCATTTTGTGTATTGTTGGTCGAAGTTATGTCTACCTAATAGATGATAGATATTGTTGATCGAATTTTAAAACTCCACGTCCCAAGTCTGTTTGAAAAATTTTTACTTGGGAGAGTTGTTTTAAGTTTTTTTTTTCGGTATAGATCTGAACATGTCTCTAAGAATAAAATGCCAAATTCACTTCCAATTTGTCAAGAAAGAGCCTCTGACTTCCTCGGATAGGTGACGACGCAGCATATTGAAAGATGAGGAGAGAGAATTGAAAGAGGGTCATTAGTTTTGGGACGGAATAACTCTCAGATACTTGAGGAGTGCAGTTCTCGCTGCCATTGCCGAGCAAGCTTGCTTCTTTCTTCTTTGGCGGGAGAGAGAAAAGAGAGAGAATAGATGGGGGAGTTTCAGAAATTGAGAGAGAGAGAGAGAGAAGGGAGGGAGAGAAAGAGAGAGAGAGGGTTTGTGGTGGTGGAGAGGATAGAGAGAGAGAGGTGGTGGTCGGGTCTAGAGTGCAGAGGAGCATAGCTGTCAGAGATGGAGCGAAGTGAGGAGTGGGACTGGGAGGAGGAGGAAATGAGAAAAGTGATATACATACATTCATACATATATATATATATATATATTCATGGGTTTAATCCATGTATTTTATTTAAAATTCATTAATTTATTTTGATTTCATAAAACTCATATCTTATAGATTTCATATCTATATTTTTATTTTCATTCCATTAATCTAAACAATTTTTATAGATTTTATTCCGATTTTAGAAATTCATACCCTTGTCCCGTTAATATGGGTTACCCTAGTTCAGTCCACCTCCCCCTCCTCCAAAGACTCTCCACCCCCTCCCCAAAATAAAGAGAGAGCGAGAGATCTCAAATTTAAATAATTAAATTGCTCTCCAAACTTTATTTTATAATACACAACTTTTTTTTCCCCCCTATTAAAGTTTTTACTAATGTGAGTGCTTCTTATATTTCCCACAAAAATAATGTGATTTTTGGTCACACACTATCAGAAAAAGGGTTTTCAATGACAGAAATTATCGACAGAAAGAAGTCCATCGTAATTTTTTTCGGATTACTGACGAATTAGTGACGGAAAAATCAGTGACGAATTTAGCGATGAAAAAATCTGTCGCTAATTTTTCCGTCGCTAATTCGTCGCTTAAACTTAAATTTTTTTTTTTGTTAAATATAATTTTTTTGTTTTTATTAAATATAATTTATATTTTTATTAAATATAATTGTGTCCTTTATTAAATATAATTTTGTATTTTTATTAAATATAATTTTTTTTATTAAATATAATTTTGTATTTCTATTAAATATAATTTTGTGTTTTTATTAAATATAATTTTTATTTTTATTAAATATAATTTTATTTTTTGAAAAATAATTTTGTATTTTAATTAAATATAATTTTGTATTTTTATTAAATATAATTTTATATTTTTGTTAAATATAATTTTGTATTTTTATTAAATATAATTTTAATTTTTTTTGTTAAATATAATTTTTTATTTTTATTAAATATAATTTTTGTATTTTTATTAAATATAATTTTGTGTTTTTATTAAATATAATTTTTGTTTTTATTAAATATAATTTTATTTTTTTATTAAATATAATTTTATATTTTTATTAAATATAATTTTGTATTTTTATTAAATATATTTTGTATTTTTATTATATATAATTTTTTTAAATATAATTTTATGTTTTTATTAAATAAAATTTTATATTTTTATTAAATAAGGGTATTGCATTTTTAATATTGAGAGTTACAAATAAAGTATAGAAATAGAAAAAAAATAAATTAATAGCACAAATTTAATGGTGGTATGGTGGTTAAGGCTCTCAAATTTTATCTCTCATACCTAGATTCGAACTTGGGTGAGAACATATTTTCAGCACATTTTCATCATATTTAGGCGTAGGTAGGCGAACCGGGTTCCAGACGGGGCGCAAGCGGGTCGGGCGGGCGGTTTCAGACATTTGGGTTTGCTCTTACTCACTTCAGCGATGAAATTTTCCGTCGGTAATTAGCGACGGATTAGCGATGAAAAAATTCAGTTGCTAAAAAATCCGTCGCTGATTCTTCGTTAAAATTAGCGATGTGACTTTTAGCGACAGAAAAATCCATCGGTAATTTGAAAACCTTAAAACAAAATTAGCGATGAAATTTTTCGTCGCTAAAAAATCCGTCACTAAAAAATCCGTCGCTGATCCTTCGCTAAAGTTAACGATGTGACTTTCAGTGACGGAAAAATTCGTCAGTGATTTTTTGTCGCTGATATTTTCAGTGATGAAAATTTAGGGATCAATAACGAAAACTCCATCACTGACACCCATTTTTGTAATAGTGACAGAATGAGATCAAAAAACTAAGTCTCAGTTACAAATGCCCTAAAGTTTAAGGGATGCACGAATTTACCCAATAAAGTAGCTGTGCAAAAATATATGTTACTCTAAAAAGATAATTTCTGGAATATGCATGCCTTTGGATATAATGTGGTGCACACTGTTTTCAAGCTTAGTTGGCTTATATAAATTCCTAAATTTAACTCAATTTTATGGAAATAACTTTCTTTTTTCTTTTTAACATTTTTCTGCCAATACACTTTACCATGGACACCAAGGTTGCTCACTGCCATACAGCAACATTGGATCCTACTATAATAGTCCAAACACTATATGTTAGCCGGAAATATCAATAGAAATGGCCAAAAATTTCAAGACCTTAGTTCTTCATGGTTCTAATATGTTTATCCTTTTTGGGATTTAAAAAGCAAAAATAACAAATTTGAATTCTTATGCATATTGTTTATTAGCAAATGATTCTCTTACTTTCCTTTTCGAACAAAAGTTATTACAACACCTTGTGTTATTAACAATAGAGGTAAGTTGAATTATGGGATTTGGTAGGACTTTTCCATGATCCCTCCAGGTAAGAAAGCAAAAGCAACTTTGAAATTAATAATGAAGATAAGATGAAGTAGCTGGACTGTTCAACTTTTCTATGGTTATTTCCATGGGTATTCACATTAATGGGGTTTTGTGTGGCGGTGGGATGATTAATCAACAGTCATAATTAGCAGAATCATCCGTGACCGTTCGATATCAATTTGGTGGCCACAAACTCCATGAGAATTTTAAAGTGATCCGTGAGTGTTGGTTAATTGAATTGTAGCTGGTACATTATTTTTTATTTTCCAAAATGCCTAATGACTAATTAAGCCATGAAACCAACATGTGAAACTCCTGAAAACCACTTTCATTAATTTTCACCCTTTCTCTATTCCAATGTGGTTAGGGTTTTGGCCTACCCCTCCATTGGTCCCCTCAGCCTTTTCTTTTTATGGAAATCTTTTTGTTTCTGCCTATTGTGTCGAAGAGAACTTATTTGGAAAATTTTCATTAGGCCTTGTCTAGCATGCAGAGGTGGTTAAGAGTAAGACAACCCTTTTTGTTCTTTGGTATTTGAGAACAAGGGCGTTTGAGGGGGAAAAAATGTTTTCTTCTATATGAAGCGTCTCATCTCAGCTCATTTCATGCTATTCTCCAACCTCTCTCCAGTCTATAGAAAGGGAAGCAACTTATTCCAAACCAAGTCCTCTCTCTCTCTCTCTACCAGTCTTCATTCTATAGATGTTTAGTCGTATTTCCTGCAAGTAATCAGTTTAGTCTTACAAAGAAAGCGTGGCTTCTACTTCAAATGACAGGCCCAGTTGTCTCATATTTAAATCCATCCTATTTATGAATCCCTCTATAACTCAACTAGACAAATCAAACATATTTTCCTGTGCCATCCTACACATTTTTTAGTATATTTTCTTAAAAACAGTCGTAGGTTTTTCTTTTGCATGAACCGAGGCACTTCAGCAATCCAAAAGAGTATAATTTTTCTTTTTGTGGTGTGTTTCCTTTAGAAAAGGAATTGCAGGAGTGCACTACTAGCTTTTGAGATAAATATGGGTAGAGGAAAAATTGAGATCAAAAGAATTGAACACCAAACAAGCAGGCAAGTCACCTTCTCCAAGCGCCGTCCAGGGTTGTTGAAGAAAGCTCATGAGCTCTCAGTTCTTTGCGATGCGCAGATCGGGCTCATCATCTTTTCAAGCACCGGAAAATTGTTTGAATATTGCAGTCAGCCTCCAAGGTTCAGTTTTTATTACAATTTTTCTTATTAATCTTTTTATTTTGCTTTTGATCCTTATTTTGAGATACGTTGGAAGAACAAATAGAAATTTTTTTGGTTAAGGTTTATTGAGATGCATCTATGAAAGTATTTTTCTTCATGTGATTTTTGATCTGACTTTTAGTATGTGGGATTTTATTGCATTCATGATACTGGAGCAACTCTCTCTCTCTCTCTCTCTCTGATCATAGTTTGTGACATCAAAATTTATAAATTTAAGCACCCACACAAAACCACCCTAGAATTCTCAAGACTAGGGTTTTTCTTTCCTTGGAATCATGATGGTTCACAGTGGTCCCACTTTTGTATACTTGCACTCATGTGATTTCTGTTCACCACTCTTCTGTTCTCTTGACCATGGTTTGAAAATTTGCTCATGTATTTGTTGGGCTTTCCTGAGTTTGACCAAAGACATTGATTGGCCCTTTTTTGCAAAATAATTAAATTTAATTAAAAATTATGAATTTAGGGATTTGGCATAATTTGATGTCCGATACCTCCTTTTTATTATTATTAATTTTATTTATTTTTTTATTTTTTTATCTTTTCCAGATCTTGTGTTCCGGCTACAACTAAATAAAATAGTGACAGTTATGCTAAATACATAAAATTAAGCTTTGTTTAGTTTCAGACCCACAATTAATTTCAGATCTTTGTTTGATTGATTCATATTTCAATAGACTTTGTTCATAAATAATTAGGACTAAATCAGTGACAATCTTGGTCTTTCTTTTGATATAGTATGGAGCAAATCATAGAGAGGTACATCAAGGTAAGAGGTGTTCGAATTCCGGAGCTGGATAATCGGGTAAGATAATAATTCCAGTTAGCAGTTGGCAGGCACCAACCATAATTCAAAGCAATATTTTTCCTTTTTCATTGTTTTACTATTATTTTTAATTTTTTATTGAATATTTCTTGCAGCTAGAATTGCAGACTGAGGTGGCTAAAATGAGAAAGGAAACTCATAATCTTCAACTGAGTCTGAAACGTTATATGTGTGAGGACATGAGTTCCATACACTATGAGGAATTGGATAAAATGGAACAACAGCTTGAGATTGCAGTGAACAATGTCCGAAATCGCAAGGTAAAAATGATAATATAAAATCGTATGCTATGCAAGATGTGGCGTATGCTATGTAGTTTTTAAGGTTTTATGTTGAACATGACGGTGGTTGAGTTTGAATCTGCTTCATGCAACCTGACTTCTAGATAAAGTGTTGAATCTGTTAACTTTATCTTTAAAATTTTTGATTCATACATTTTCAGTCAATTTTAACATTGATTTATTGTTTTCATGTTATTTAAAGAAACGATTAAATCGAGAAAAAATACATTTCTCTTATGCAACATTAATGTTCATGTACTTATTCCAATTAGTCTTTTGAATGATGAATGCAGTATCAGCTTCTGCAACAGCAACAAGATAATGTCTGTAGGACGGTAACATTTTCTCCTTTTTTCACCTCAATATATATGATACAATTTATAAAATGCTTAATGACATTCCTTTTCTTTACTCGTATCCTAATTTTGTCTACATGAATCTACTTAATGACATGATGAAAGCTGAATTACTCTTATATTAGTTAAATCTATTCCATGTCTACCGTGGATTAATGAAAATGGTCATATGAAAAGGATGAGACTCGGTTAAATATTTCAGTTTTCAGGTGCACATATTGGATGAGGAAAACAACCAAATGTACCACTGGGTGAGTTCTGCTCGATGATCGTTAAAAAAGGAAAGAAATCTGATATTTTTCCATTTTATTTTATTTTAATTTTTGGGTTGGATTTAAATACAGATGCACGAGAGACAGACGGTAATGATGCAGCAAGCAGCAATAGAGCAGCAGCATGAGGCCGCGGCATGGGAAGCAAAACCAGTGGAAGCACAGCAAATGCTTGATCAATTCCCACTCTTTGGCGATGAAGATCCAAGCAGTGTACTTCAGCTCGCCACCGCCATTCCTCCTCAGTTTCACCCATATCGCCTCCAACCCAGTCAGCCTAACCTACAAGACTCGAATCTCGAGCTCTGCACAAACTATGGTAATCAATCATTTGCATGAACACATCAATCAAAGCTACACTGTATTAGATCTAATGTAAGGCATAATGATTTGTGATGCAGAGTGAACAGGCTGAATGGGAGGGTGATACTGACAGTGCAAGGAACCAATCAACATTATGGAAGAATGTGGGGAGTTATTTCTACAGTAATATCTGTATTTACTATAATTGAAAATCAACTCTATTCTATATATTCTGTTAAAAGAAAGATTAAGTAGGAGTATTTCATCTTCTCATATTGTAAGTTCTACTCTAAGGTTGACTCACAATTTATGTGGAAACCTATGTATTTCATTTTAAATATGGAGTCTATGAAAATGTAGGCCTTTGTGCCTGATCCTTCCCATCCTTCCATGCCTCTATTGTTCTCTTCTGTTGTTTCTTCATAACATGGTTAAATACATCTATGTTAGGATTTTTTTTCTTAATCTACTTCTCGAGATTGTATGATGTAGATGGGATTTATTTCACCTTAGGATATGTGTGTGTGGTAGGGTAGAAAAGGATCTGCAATATTACTCTTCTGAATTTGCACCCACTTGTGGGTCTCACAAACAACTTTTGGGAGAGTGGACGTAAATGTTAGCTAGGGTAGAGGAGTGTAAGGAAGGAAAGAAATTCAAAAATTAAATAATATAAAATATAGAAAATTTACGTTTTCTATTTTTTGGATGACTTGCTCTCTCCTCTCTGAAAATGGGAAATATGCGAAATTATTCCCCCCCCCCCAAAAAAAAAAAACAAAACAAAACGTTCTGCGTGAAAATTTTTCTTAATTTAACTGCACAAAAGGAGGAAAAATAATTTTTATTGGAGTAAATTTAATGGATATAATTTTTATGTGAACAAATTTAATCCCTTAAATTGTGAGTGTGGTAGGATATATGTGCTTATATGTTTGAGAGTAATCTAAGAAGAAATAAAGGGAAAAAGGAGAGACAAAATTGCTGCAAAGGTTGGCGGAGAACATTTTTAGGAAAAACTTTGGCATCATTTTTTGATATCTCCTTTTAACTTTCTTTTACAATATTCAAGTTACCAGCAATCTCAACTCAAGAATCTGATTATTACGTGCTTTACAGTTTGATGATTTTTATACAAATTAACGTATAAATTTTCATGCAAAAATTCTCCAAATCAAAATTTGGGTTAGAATCACTTACATCATTGATGGATGGGTATTCTAAATCGAGAAAGTGTCACAAAACGAATCGTCTCTTTATTGTTCAGAATCCAAATGCCACTTTGATATAAAATGATCACTGATATCATGCCCTTTAACATTGCTTTATATCCTAATCTCTCTCACTTGGGTTTGTTCATTCATAAAAAAAAGGTGATATCTCTTTTTTTTTTTTTTATTCCTGTCACCTTTTCTCCAAAGAGAAAAAGAACTCTATTTTCTTTTATTGTCCAAAAACCAATGATGAGAGAGAGGGGAGTTTCATGGGATTTCATGGGGAGTTGAGGGGGTGGTTTCTGATGGTACCATATTTAATGGATTTCCAAAATCATATATGGTTATCCGATAAGAAAATCAATCACCATCATTATCAAGTCTTTCCATATTCTCGTGGATTCTCATAAAGAAAATGAATCTTTCTAGAGTTTTAAAACTTTCTTAAATCTTTCAGAAATCTTTAATTATAATCCTAACCATCTTGAAAGACTTCAAACACAAGGGAACTATGGTTTTCTACACTCCTAGAAGGCTATAAATACAGAATATAGACAACTCTCAAAAGGGAACTCAGTTTTTACATATGAAAGAGAAGCAATTCTATACATCATTCAGAGAGAGATTCCATACCTAATTCTATACATCATTCAGATGGGGGTTCCGTACCCAATTCTATACATCATTTAGATGGGGATTTCATACCCAATACTATACATCATTCAGAAGGGGGTTCTATATACAATTCTATATGTCATTCAGAGAGGGGTTTCATACCCATTTACATATACCGATAAAGGTAGGGTTTTCATACTCAATCTTATATGATCAGAGATATGTTTTCGTATTCTACTTTATATACAATCGGAAGTATGATATCTACGACTACTATCAGTTTTTATTTCATCACTCATATTGACTTAAAGTGTCGGAATCCCCCTACCAAACCAGCCCCAGTAGAGTTTTTGCAGGTTTCTCATCCATGAAGAACCAATGAATACCACTGTCATCGACTCCCTGCTCGAATTGAAAGAGCAAATATCTATGGAGTAAAAATTGACTCTAATAATTTCCAATAACCATCCCTCCCCCTTTTCTTTAAATTCAAAATACATATGAGACGGGCTACCCTCATGGGTGGACCTGCCTCATATGTTAACATCTCCCACTCGCATATGAAGGCCAGACTCGCACATAGCATGATCATTTGTAACACTGATTTCTGGTGACTGTGTATCCTATACTACTCCTCATGATTCTATATATATATATTAACATTCTTTTGAAACATTTAAAATGAAATTTTATTTATTTATTTATTTATTCTGAGATTTCGTCTTAAAATCACTAAAATCGAAAATTTTATCGATAAGTTGAAAACCTTATCGGCAAGGGCCGGCAAGAGTTAAAAAAATCGAAAATGGTTAAAAAAAGGCATACACACTTAAATAAAGGTATTTAAATGAAATTTTACATTTTTTAAATTTTGAATAAAAAATTGCGCAAATTGTTAAAAATTAGGAATCTAAATGTAATCAAGGAAAGTTAAGGGATTAAATTACAAACCACTCAATGATAGACAATTGGAACCAAATGATTGGTTAAGATGACAGCAAGGTTGGTTAGTGACCATATGAGATGGTTCCACATTCACAAAATCTCATTGAATGAGAATTTATGCATGAAAACTCATAGGATAGGAAATTATGCATGAAAGTTAAATGGAGTAGCTTGTGACACTTTTCCTTGACATGGTCGGCCAACAAGATATCAAATGGAGTGCATGAAGCTTGCTTGAGTCAAAAATTGCATGGTTTGAGTGATAGGACAAGTGTATGGTTGAGATAATGTATGAGATGATCCAATAGTCAAAGACATTTTGCTGGTTTATAAAAGAACTTGTTTATGGAAACTTGGCTCATTTTCTTCACCCAATTTCCCTTGGCCAAGCATCTAGACTCCACATCCAAAAATTAAGTTCAACCATGAAGCCAAAGATGTAAGAGTATTGTTGAAAATTTTTGAATTTCAAGATGGGAGTATAGAAATGTTGTAATGGAATTTATGTGTATTGTGATTTGATTGTGTTTCGGTGATTAAAAAAATTCAAGAATTCAAAAGAGGTGCTGGTATATATTGTTAGCAAGAGATCTTATAAAGGAGATAATATGTCCTAACTAGTGCAAGGATTAAATTATTTGATGAGTAGTTACATTAGTGTCCATACTAGCATACTAGATATAGATTTCCAGATTTGACTCTTGTATAGTATTGTTGTGATATCTCATTCTATAGAAATCAAAAATCTAAACCATTTATTTGTTTGTAAACTAGACTTCCTAAGTTTTAAAATGGTATATTATGTGAAACATTTCATGAAGGAATCGATTTTTAGTGATTTTTTGAAGTTTAATATGTTTTACCTACTCTATTTCATACTCTGTGTACGGACAGTACATTATGTCAATTTTTAAGATATCTTCTGTATGAAATTTGGAGAAACTTAAGCATAAAAGTTGTTGATCTCTATCTTATCTTTAATTTGAGCTAAAGATGACTTAAATCGGAGTAGCATGCAGAAAGTTATGGTATTTTTACCAAAACTGTGCAAAAGTTGTTTTAAAACTAAAATTGAGATGAAAATGAAATTTTATAAAATTATACGCTTAAAATCTGAGGACAGTTTAAACTAGAAAGTTTTAGATCTATATCTTGTCTTCGATTTGAGATAAGAATCACTTAAATTGGAAGAGTACACATCGAGATATAAAAATTCTTCCAAAACTATGCAGAGTTGATTTTAGGAATTTAGACTGAAAGAGTTATAAAATTTTCTAAATTTGTATGGTCAGAATTTGAAGTTGGTTTGAACATAAAAATTTGAGATATATTTTTTAACTTTAAGAAAAAAATTGAATCATTTGAATCTGATCCAAATTTTAAACAATATCACGATTTTACAAAACCTACACGTGATAGGTTTTGTATGAATTTTTCTCTAAGTATGGAAATTTGAGATTTTATCTTAAGAAAGAAAACATTTCCATATGCGTCTTGTAGTCCGACGATATGATATTTTTGAAATAATTAAATTGATGAAATATCCGTATTATTTAACTTGGGCGTAGGGTTACATTTTCATACGAGGGGTGACTCATTCGAGAAACGAGAACAGTTTGGGGGAGTGACGTACCCTCCTTAGTTTAGGTGAGTGGGACGAACTATTTCTAACTTTATATGAAAAAAATTAGTTTCGATTATGATTTTTATAAATAAGTTTTGAAATGTGATTTAAAAATATTTTAGTGTTTGTGGCACGTCTTGAAATGATATTTTGCAACAATTGTATCCTGATATTATGATAACTTGATAGTGTCATACTTTTACAAGTAAAGATTTATGAATGATGACATATGGCACATATGTATGATTATAAGATGGTGTATAGAGACTATAGCGCACTCCCTACCACAGTATTGAGCGTTTGCCCGACGGGGTGACGTGGTGGAGTAACACGAGAGCAGGGGTTTGAGCCCACTGTCTCTTACCAACAGATCAAATAAATGAGCACCACGTGAGAATTGTGTCAACACCAAGGAAAGGGGGTTAAAAGAAAAATATATGTGTTTTATTCATATGGTATTATGGTGATTCCATGGTGGATTTTACTCTAATTAGCCCAAAGTATGGATAGAATGCGTTTTATTACTAACTAACACCCCATGATGCATGATTGATGATAAGGATTATATTATGTTGAATTACACGATATGTTTACGAATGAATGAAATATAATTTGAAAACAATGGTTTGACTTGCCACTTTTACAAATTTATTTATCGTCATTATATAGTTTTTGTACCCACTCACTGAGTACATGGATTATACTCACCCCTTATATTTATATTTTCAGCTTATACTATACTTAACTTACATTGAGATACTGTTCCATGAGATTTACAGAGAGACGCTATCGAGTATGTGTTTATACCCATCATTATTTACGATTGGACCATGTATATAAATGTTATATATAAATTGGAGACAAATGTTTTAAAGAAAATTTTTGAAAACTATCTTCTTCAAATCTTCTGCTGTATAATTTTGACTTGGTAATATCGGGTAAGGTCATAACATTGGTCAAGTATATAGGCCAAAAATCAGAACTTGTAAACTACTCATCCAAAGGTCTCCTTTAAGACATGGATTTGGTAAGACAACACCACGTATTTAGCCTTGCGTCACCTCGATATGTGAGTAAGGCATACCCGTGCCTCGAGGTGTCATGGTGATCTATTCGCGTGCTCGATCTGCGGGTCGGGGCATGATATTATTACTATCAAACAACAATTTCATACAGGCAAGAGTATCATGTGAACTGCGAGAATACTAAGAGCTCCAGAACTATACACCGGTTAAGGATATATAACAGCTCATCGTCAAAGTGGTGGTGAGGACATCGTATCCCGCTCTACCCCAGACCTCTTCTTACTCGACATAATCAATGTATCTCTCATCCCTCAAAACAATGTAAGAGCATACTTGATTCAAATCCAACTATGTATTCACAATTACGTCTCCAAACATTAAGTCATAGACATAATTGGTCGACCTGTGAATACAGAATAATATGTCGGTCAAAGACAATCTTCCTTTCATACTACTAACTTTCAACTTTATCTTAACCTTTTTCCTAGACACGCACTGTCAAACCGAATCATCCATGGCCTCTTGGTGACACTTTAAAGTAGTAATACTAAAATAAAATTTCAAGAAGCAGACGAAAGTTTTAAGGATATAAATTGAGGTTAAATGTAAACCTCTAAGTCTCATACAATGATATGGTCATAATAAAATGAAGAGGAATGTACCATCTCATTATTCATATGGTCACATTAGCATAAGTGGTATGAAATACGTGCTATGATACTTTCTTTTCCATTTAGGAGTGTATGTCTTCTTTTCTAAAATAATGCATTATACGGGTTTTAGTCCAAGTTTACATAACACTTGACCTGAGTTTTCCTTTTTACAAGTCCTCCAAAATCTCACAATGTCAAGGAAAACCCACACCTGGCTATTCGACAAATTTAATGGATTGTGGAGAATCCATTTTGATTACCATATGTACAGTATATTTAACCAGTAATCTCATCGTAGTAATTAACTAAGGCATCTTATATGTGTGTTAATCCATCACAAATTAACGCCTCTTCTTTACATGTCACACAAACATTAGAGGCGATTGCTTGTGTGAGAGAATCAATCTCAAAACTTATCTAACATACTTTCAATTCTATACATTAGAATTTTGGACACAAAGACAAAATTCAAATATTATCAAATATGAGTATTATAACATATATACTTTCTATATATAATCACAATCATAATCACAATAACAAATATTGTCACAATCTACACAATCCATATCATCTGACATGTCTTGCAAACATGTCTTTAGATATTGGCCTCCTAAAAACTTATCTTAATGTTATTTCCCTCTTTTCAATCATGTCTCTGACAAAATTGATTTTTGTGTCTATGTTTGATTTTATCATCATATTTAGAGTCTCTCATGTAAGTAATAGCTGACCGATTGTCACAATAAATCATCAAACTCTCACTGAGTTGTTTACTACTCTCAAAATATTGCAGCATCCACTTAACCAAACTCATTCTTTAAACTGCGAAAGTATTGACCACAAATTTTGCTTCCATCATAGAAAATGATACACAGATTTATTTCTTACTTCACTATGAGATAGCATTATCATTGAGCAAGCAAATATAACCAGAGGTAGATTTTCTCTCATTTAAATCACCTCCCTAATCAACATTCATGTATCCTTTCAATACTAAATCCTTTCGTTAATAATGAAGGAAATAATCTACAGTTTCGTTCAGATATCCTAATATCCTTTTCACAGTGATCTAATCACTCTTCCCTGGATTGGATAGATACTTGCGGACCAAACGTCATAGCATGATAAATGTCAGAATGAGTACACATTATAGTATACTTCAAGTTCTCATCTGTACTAGAATATGGTATTTCGGACATTTCATCTATTCATTAGGAGTTCTAGGGCATGTATCATCTTTTAAACTATCACCTATAGTCACAGGAATATCAGTGAGTTTGCGTCTTTTAAACTAAACCGTTCTTGAGTCTTTATAATACAAGACTTTTGAGATAACTAGAGTAATCCCCTAAAATGATTTCTCTGGGATTCAATTCCCTAATCTGCCCCACCCATGTCCTCCACCTTAAAAATATGAATAACAATCACTCTTTATCATTCGCGTTAACAATATGTCATTAACATATGAGGATAGAATTACAAACATGTCAATGGATTTTTTAAATATAAACAATGGTTTTCATCTATCATGACGAAAACATAAGAGATCACATCACTGTAAAATCTTAAATACCATTATCTCGAAAACTGTTTAACTATCTTCTTAGCCTTTAATGACAAAACCCTCTGGTTGTGCCATACATCTATCTTCCTCAAGTTCACCACTAAGGAAGGTAATTTTCACATCCATCTGATGTAATTCCAAATCCAAATTGGCCACTATTACCAACTACACGCGAATAGAGATAAATCTCACTACAGAAAAAATGTTTCCTCATGATCAACACTTTTTTACTGAGTATAACCTTTTGCTACTAGTTGAGTCCTTTATCTCTCAATAGTTCTATCTGCAATATGCTTGGTTTTGAAAACCTAGTTGTTCTTAATGACCTTATGCCTGGATAGAAGTTCAACTAATTTCCAAACATGGTTGGACTTCATTGACTTTTATTTTTTCTTTCATTGCCTTTTCCATTCACCCTTGGCAGGACAAGATCGAGTCTCATTTACGTTATGAGACTTTTCTTCATCTTCTAAAGAACAACAAATACGTGCCCTTCAATGTCCAAATAATACTTAGGCATGGTTTTCCTAACACTTTTCTAAATCTGTAACTCAATTGATTGCTAGAATTTAAATCTCTCCCACTGAGATCAGCACCATTCTTACAATCTGTAATAGACAAAGGTATCATTTGAATTAACTAATTCAAATAGCAGCTCTATGTCCTTCACATCACCTCTACTAGGAAAATCATTCTCCAGAAATATAACATTCGAATCTATTCTCTACTGTAGTACTATTTTCTTATTCACAAATAAATACTTAACTTTTAGATTGGTCAGAGTATCCAATAAAGATACTCTTACTTCTATAGGGACCAAAATTGTCAAATTTATTGAAAAAATCTCGAAAACAAACTGCCAATCCTCATGGTCTGAAGTCAATGAGACACAACCCTCTACCGGTACAAAGTCTAGATCATGTCGTTGGTATTTACTGTGAAGGCACTTTGTTTAAAAAATATAAGCCGTAATGAACCAAGTATCTCCCCAGAAAAAGAAACCGACAAGTTAACTTGCGCCATCATGGATCTTTCATATCCAGCAATGTCCTATTCCTTCTCACTACAACACCACTCTGCTAAGATGTATAAGAAATGATCTAATGTCAGATTATATCTCTTTCATTACTTAGATCGTTAAATTAAACTTATAGATATTCATGTTATCCATCCGTTTGATTCTTTATCTTACTCATATAATGTCTAAAGCATTCAAGTGTTTCAAACTTATGAGAGATTAAATAAATATGGTCAAACACGTGAAATCATCAATGAACGTAATGAAATACAAATTTCCATGTTTATCCTTCACACTTATTGGACTAAGAATATCTCAATGAATTAAATGCAATGGAAATTTAGCTCATATGGCTTTCCAAATGGTTTTCTCATCGTTTTGCTGATAGGACATTATTTACACAGTGGTAAATCAACTTTTGTGAGTGAACCCAATAGTTCTATTCTCACTAGTTGATCTCCTGTATTGCCTTAATATGACCAAATCTGTCATGTCACATTATCAATATTTGCAAAATGATGAAACCATTTGCAAGCTGTCCAAAATTAATACACATGTCATTCAAATATAAATCAACAAATATATTTTTGAAAGTTCAAATCATAACCAAATTTTAAAAGAACAAGAACAGATAGAATTCCATTGAATTTCTGAGAAGTAGAGAACAATATGTAGAATGAGAATTCGGCCACTTCGTAACTCCAATTTATAAGTGTTAACTCCTCTAACATTCACTCTTGCACTATTCTCCACATACTATCTACTTCCATAAAGTAATCAATGAAAAACTCATAGATATCTCTCTGTCTGTTCTTATATCCAGGGTTGTTCTTTTGTGATCCGTTTATAATTTTCTTTCCTTTTCTTATTTTTGTTCTAGTTCCTCTCAGACTTAGAATCCAAAACTCTCTTGGAACTAGACTATACAACAAGAGTATCAGCTATGAATCAGGCAGCACAAAACTACTCATCCTCGAGCTTGACGTGGAGAGTAACATCTGAGAAAGTTTTCCTTGTTATTGTAAATCAAATTGATTTTCAAGTGCTCTCACTTGACAGAAAGGAATCATATCAAAATTTGAATTTTTTATTCAATGGAGAGGACATGACCAGCTGACTTCCACTCTCTAATCATGCTAAACATAACCATTAATAGCCGTTTGATATTGCGATCACTTCGCCTTTTATAAGTATCAAACTTCATGATCAATTGTCTAAAATGAATAATTGGTACCTCTATATTTCTTTTTGAAGTACACCTTAATGTCATGAGCAGTCAAAGTATTGTTCATACTCAGGTATCATGTATTCAATGACAAAGCTAACTAGGATATCTCAAGTAATGAAATCTATCATTTTTCACACCTGGTTAGCATCTAGTTCTCTTCCTTAAAAGGGTAGCATTGCCCACTCTAGGGTTCTACATGATATGCTTGATTCCATCCAAAATATCTTATTCTTTCATCACATTTTACATTGTATGACATCATATCTCATAATTGTCGCCATTCAAATTGTCACTTCTATTCGAGTCCCTAATAGTGGATTTCAATACTATGGTTTGGGTTTTCTAAGAGGGTAGATATGTGTACTAATGTTCACATGATACACGTAATTTTGCACTTCAAGATTAACATCCATGACAGGACAACATCAGGTATAGAATTGAAAGTTCACCAGGTTCCCAATCATTATCTATGGTTCTAATGTATTACTATCACGAATTTAATTTAAAGTTATAAAATTTTATAAGTTTTAGATAAAAATTACTCAAATTCTTCTAAGCTAAAACCTTCCATTTAAATACACAATGTATTTAAATAATTTTAATTTTGGATGAGAATTATTCAAATTCTACGAATCCAAAATTCCTCTCATGGTACCCTAATTTTCTTTTGCATGCATAATCATATAAAAAATATATGAAATATTCCTAATCATATTCTTAATAGAAAATTTATATATATAAAAAAAAACTTTAAAAGTTTCTAGTATATGATTATATTTCGGACAACCAATCATAGTGTGCAAAAAAAAAAAAACATGTAAATTTATTATTTCAATTCTGAATATGTCTATTCGAGTAATTACATTTGTCATCCCATTGGATTGTCTATTCCTAGGAGAAAAATCTTCTTATAACACGTGAAGTAGTGCTATCTATACTATGAGATAACTTTTTCATTTGGATCTCCAGATTCTTGATTCTCCATATTTCTGACAATATGGGTCTCATATTGTCAAGAAACGCATTCTCTCTCTCTGTAATCATTTCATCAACCACGCTGCTACAATTAAAAGTCAAAATATTTCTTAAAACATACATACGTCATCCTAAAAAAAATGACCTAATCCAAGAAGTTCAAAAAATTATACTTTCGTGATCTCCAAAGGATCTAATATAGCATGAGTTGGATCTATCAAAATTTGACCCAATCTCATGATATACTTGGAATTTCTTAATGCTTTAACTCACATCCCATGAACTCCAATATTCCGTTAAAATATCACCATTACTTTAGAAAATGTGTATAATATTAGATTGGACATTAAGCCACCATAATATTATAATAAATTTTAAAATTATTTATTTCAAATAATATGCTCAATTTTTAAATAATTTTATATTGAAAAAATAAAATTTTCACACATAAAAGGAGAGTATGAAATCAAAACGAGTATAAACAATTTATACTCAACTAGTCAAAATTAAGAAAAATAATTTTCTAGTCCAATAAAAATTTTTCAGAATTTTATGGACCGAAAAATGATTTTTCTGTAATTTTTTAACAATTTTTTGATTATAAATCAATATATAATAATTTTTCAATTTTGGAAAATAAATTATAATTCATAGAAAAAACCAAAATGTATTTTTAGACTTATGCAAAATTTTTTAGACTGAAAAAATATATAATTTTTTTAATTTTCTAACTATTTATTGATTTAATAATCAATAAAAAAATACTTTTCAACTTCGAAAAATAAATTTTAAATTACAGAAAAATCAAAACAGGTAAAATATTTGTTTCAATAAAATTTTGACAGAAAATAGTGCCTGCACGTGCCCCCACGTGCCTCCAGGAGGGGTTGCCTAGTTTTGACATGCGCCCACTCTCCCAAGGCGGCACGTGCATACCACGCGCCGCCTTCCCAGAGTTGTCAAGCCCTTAAATTTTGGCTACCCCTATTTTTGATATCTTTGAGTTCAAAGATGCTCTCAGATTTCAAATCAAACTTCTCTAGCTTGGGATGTGAGCCTCACGCACCCTGATCGAGAGTGGGGAAGAAAAAACACTTTTCATCTTCTTCAACATTCTTCTGGTTTTCGACTCAAATTTCGAATGACTATATCTCTCTCAATTCTTAACCATTTTTTGTAATCTTTATATGATTGAAAAGTATTTTTCGAGCAAAATCTAACCATATAAATTTCATGTCATGAAACATAGTATCCTAAAAGTTATAAGTACATTAAGTTTTGGCTAAAGTTTGTCATATCTCCTAATGTACTCATCCATTGCATGCGAAATTTTACAAATTAGATCTACATCTCATAAGCACTCTATGGTATAAAATTGAGAGAATTTTGATAAGCCAATTTCAAGATACCATTAATGAACTTTGAAAATAATTCTAAATATTTTTCATTTTTAATACCCAACAATGAGGCAGGAAACACCCTAAATGGCTTTGATACCAATGATGATTTTCATACAAATCAATGAATAAATTTTCATGCAGAAATTTACTTGATCAAAATTTAAGTTAAAATCACTTACCTGATTGACGGATGAGTATTTTAGGTTGAGGAAGTGTCACAAAATGGATTACCCCTATATTGTTCATAATTCAAATGCCACTTTAGTATAGAATGATCACCAACATCATGCCTTTTAACATTTCTTTATATTTCAATCTCTCTCACTTGGGTTTGTTCATTCACAAAAAAAAATGGCAATGTGTCATTTTTTTTAAAATTTTTTGGTTGTCACATTTTCTCCAAGGAGAAAAAGAACTCCATTTTCTTTTATTGTCCAAAAACCAATGATGAGAGAGAGGGGAGTTTCATGGGATTTCATGAGGAGTTGAGGGGAGTTGAGTGGTGGTTTTCAATAACCACCCCTCCTCCTTTTTCTTTAAATTCAAAATGCATGAGGGGCGGGACTATTTTAATGGGCGAACCTGTCCCATATGCTAACAAAGTTCAATAAATCAACAGTAACAACGTAGAATTTAAAAATTTAATTGAATTTGAATCATACTTTATTTTTCCACTCTTTTATTAAGTTTGTCATCAAAGAAATAACAAAGGGTACCTGGTTTTTCAACAACTAATCATTATTCTTTAAAGTTGGACAGGTCTAATTTATAGTATTAATCAAAGAAGATATCATAAGTAGAAAAATATATATATATTTAAAAACAAAATAAACTTTCCAAAGAAACGATAAGTTCGATCACTATTATACTACTTGTGAACATTTTCTTTAAAATTGAGCATTGGATATTAAAAAAATATTTATTTACTAGTTGTTTGTGGCTTCCTCTCGATGGAGGTAACCTCGATGTCATTGGCATAATTTTTTAAGTAAATTAATAGAGGCTGTTTTAAGTGATTGATTTCAAGAAATTCTTTTCATAAAAAAATGTCATATGATTTTATTTTTAGTAAAAAAAATCACTAATTTACATGCAACTCTAAAGTAACTTCACATTAGGTAAAAAGTTACGAATAATAAGGAAATGTATCAGCATATCGGGTGCAAATATTTTGTAGGTAGTAAATTGGTCATCAAACTCATAGCTTTTTTTGATTTTTTTTTAATTTATGTTATTTGATATTTTTTAAAGACGTAACAATTGGATTTTTGATTTCATATGGTTGATAATGTGGTTATTATATGTTGATATGAAAAATTTTTACTGATATATCATGTGACACTTAACACTTCATGCTCACATCAACGCCACCCCAACAATCAAACATGCTATATCTGCAGAAAATGTTCACCTCATAAACCGCGTCAATTCAAATATTTATTTCTCACATATTTCAAAGTTAAATGATTTAATCATAATAAAATAAAGTTGAAAAACTGAACTAAAATTTATGAAAAGTAAAAAGATTTCCCCCAAACTATGGGCGAATATAAGAAACATTGTAATCTTAAAAATATATATAAAAACTACTCATCAATTACGGAAATGTATAAACATAAACCAATTGTCAGATGTGAGTTTTGATTCCACAGATCCATCTCCTTGTGACTCGAACGGGTGCTCAATAAAGAGATTTGAAACATGCAAAAGATTGCTGGAGGATAATCTGGTGGGGGAGACTCCGACGCTCAAATTAGAAAGAATGATTTTCGAATGGATAAATAGACAGAGAGGAAAGGAGGACGGATCTTCTTATGACTTTTGTGTGTTCTGTGTTGAGTCCAAAGAACTTACCTAGCTTGACGTATCGAGAACCTTTATATGATATCCCTCTAGAGTCGTATGATCCCAGGGTATCATAATCTTAGTTTCCTTATGAGGTGATCTGAGGAGTCTAGATCCTGATCGTCAAAGATTTGAAATTGTCATCATTTAGGAAATTGGATTATATGAATAGATTTTTTCCCTTATCATCAAATCCTCAAGAGTTTCCTTCCTTATCTGGGAGATACATTTCGTGCTAAAATAGGAAGCTCAGTCAAGGTTAGGATTCCGCTGAGTGTTACTCTCCAGAGGTCGAGGAGTTCAATTCCTTAGGTATTCGGTAGTCGTTGGTCAAAAGAGAGAAAGAGTGAGTGACAACCGTTTGGTCTTACTGAATGTACTTGTAAAATGAATTGTATAAACCTCATTGAGCTTCAGACAAATAGCGAATAGCATGCCATGGAGTGAAGTTCCTTCGGAGGGTCGAGCTGATGAAAACCTGCTCGGGGAGATAGATCCCATCGATAGAGTGGGACGACATAGGCCAATTTATGCTTAAGCTTAAATAATGGGCCTTGTTCCAACTATTGAACGTGCTCCGTGCCATGTATTGAGCCTTTTGAAGAGAATCTCATCATTTTCCCTCAACTCGTGGTGTCTTTTTGTGAGAAAGGCATCATGAGTAACAACGATTGGGAAATGGAGAGACTTTTACAACATGCATCGTTTTGTGTTTCGTGAACCATCTCCAGCGTTCCTTATAAGTGTTTTCATGGGAGATGATCTAATGCTATCACTTTCTCACGCTTGTTTTTTCTTTCTTTCAAATTGTCTTAGTACACAGGAGAACTTCTGTAAGAGAAATAACAAGAGACTCCACTCTTCTTGGCATTAACGATATTGGGAGTATTATGTCGACGACAGAGCTTTAAGAAGTTCAAACTGCTATGTTGATGGGTGATGATTACACCCTAGTATCAGCCATGGATGATGACAGAGCGAATAGGGCTCTAGAGGGCCGTGTCCTAATGTATGAGCAAATGGTGAAGTTTGGTTTGAGGGTACCATATACTGGTCCGTTTGCTGAAGTGTTACAGTGTTGGAATATATTTCCAACTTTGTTGACTCCCAACTCTTGGAACCTGATTGTTGCCGTGACCTCCCTATTAAGGTTTTGTCACTTTCATTTCGATTTTGATATCCTAGCGGCCCTCTTTTCTCTGGTAAGATATACAAAGAAAGGTTTGGTCCGAGATTGGTATAGGTTGTAGATTCGTCTTGAATCTGATTAGGGATTTCATTACGAGGGACCTACTAGTAATAATTGAATGCACAAGTACTTCTTTATGGAGTTCAAGGATAGGGATCTTATGCCAATATTTCTCAATGCTGATGGAAGGCTGCACTTGGATTGCAACCTGTAAACCCGTCTCATCACTTTCGCTTTATGCATTTGGTTGGCAGTTATTGTAGGTCTACATGAAGGGTCATCTTAATCGATTCTTTGACGGACGATCAGATGCTGTCTCTAGCGGGTCTACTGATAGGAGAGAAAAAGAAGATCGACAGGCCCTTTATAGTCAACAGGAAGGAGATTGGGTTAACCGATACTTTGGGTCTTGTGGATGATACCATTCTGAGAGATATTACAATTGATCGAGATTCGTCTATAGGGGATCCTTCGGCAGAGACTGATAGGGTATCTAGAGGTCGAACTTCATTAGCACTTCCCTTAGTGGAAAGGAGGAAAATAGTTCAACCCAAATCTCCATCAGGGAGTGGAAACGAAGTAGGCGAGGAAACGAGGGGCGCATGCCCTTGGTCGCATTAAAGCCATTCAAGATTGACCCAGTGGAGTCTGATAAGGCTGTTTACTCGCTATCAATTAGGAACGAGGGAGTTCTATTGCCGGAAGTGCTCATTGTAGAGACACTCGAAGGAACTCCATCGTTCGTTGCGGCAGTGAGGGCACCAAGGGAGATGGCGGCTCAAGTTATATTGATCGAAGAACTGTCTGGTCTGTCATGCGCTAACCCTTTACGGCCTTCTCATAAGGGAAAATGCAAGGTGTCTGATGGGACTGCTATCCCTCTTTCTATCCCCATTCGATCTTTTCATGGTGATAAGGGATCGAAGGAAAGAGGGACGGTGGCCATCAGCTCTGAGGATAAACAATATAGCTATATGGACTTAGTTTAAGTGGAGAAAATAGTCGATCGGCTCGACTTACATCGTTGCGATTTAGAGTTGCACAGGATGTCTATGGAGTAGGCTGGCGACGCTCTTAAGTCCCTTGGTCTAATGGTATCATTATCCTGAATTCACCTCATCTTGTTTTCTTCTCATCGTAGAATGATCCAGTTTCTCCCTTCTTGTAGATAATGGCTTTGGCGGAGTTCTAGGAGCGACGAAGGAAACAGACCATAGAATATTTGGATAAAAAAGTCAATCAGCTAAGCATCCAAGTTGTAACATTGCAGGGTGGCACCGATCGAAAGGAGAAAGGTACAGGAACAGATGAGGCATTCGAGACCTCACTAGCCAAAAAGGAGGAGGAAGTAAAGAACCTTCGGGGTTATTGCAAGAAATTGGAAATCGAGAAGAATGCCCTCGTGGCGTGGTTGTATACCGCTGAGATGTTAACTCAGTTGCATGAGAAGTCTCTCCAGGTGATGGAATAGAGGGCGATTGAATCAGAAAAAGTTTTATTCAAATGCTCTACTACCTCTAGAGATGCTCAGTGTGAGTTGATAGAGAGATTATGAAGCGCCGAATAGGTAAATCATCAGTTGGGATTGGATGGAGCTCTGCTTTTGGCCAAGGAGGCTACCAGTCAGGATGCAATGGATCGAAATACAATTCTCATCAGATCGATTGGTGCTCCAGCTGAACTGAGCATAGTTACTATGAGGATCTCTTTTCAGGAGGCCTCTGTTCCTCTAGAGTCTATGTAATTCTTACGCACTGTATCACAATGATTCTTAATGAGAGATTCTTTTGTATTCTTTTATTTGGTGTATGTCGATAATAGGGGATATTCCTTTCGTTGTCTCAAACAAACTCGTCGGCTGCCTTTAGTTATTCCGGGCTTTTCTAGGAAACGTCGGCCCATCTAGGGGTATTCTTTAGATGCACATTTTTACAAGTGCCTCTGGTGTTCCAATAAGTAATATCTACTAGTATTCGCATGAAAAAGGGGAATGAGGATGTCCTTCGTTAGGTCAAGACGATGGGACCCATTCGGGGAGATAGATCCCTTCATTTGGTCAGGGCGACAGAGGTCCGTTCGGAGAGATTGACCCCTTCGTTCGATCAGGGCGACAGAGATCCGTTTGGGGAGATAAATCACTTCATTCAGTCAGGGTGATAGAGACCGTTCAGGAAGATAGATCCCTTCGTTCAGTTAGGGTGACAGGGGCCCGTTCGAGGAGATAAATCCCTTCATTAGGTCAGGGCGACAGGGCCCCGTTTGGGGAGATAGATCCCTTCATTCGGTCAGGGCAACAAGGGCCCATTCGAAGAGATTGATCCCTTCGTTCGGTCAGGGCAACAGGGGTTTATTCGGGGAGATAGATCTCTTTGTTCGGTCAGGATGACAGAGCCCTATTCGGGGAGATAGATCCTTTCATTCGGTTAGGGCAATAGAGGCCCATTCGGAAAGATAGATCCATCCATTCGGTCAAAGCGACAGAGACCCATTCGGGGAGATAGATCCCTTTCGTTAGTGTGTTTCTTTCCCATATACAGTTGGAGTTCGATGGAATACAAATGATAAGGCACACGTGTGTTTACTACCTGACAGAAGAATGTCATAGTGGTAACATAAGGAACTTGAAAGACAATCGAAACGTACCCTGTGACTAGTTCAAGGTGGAGACTGAAAGCTCTTGATTGCAAGACAATGTCCCGATTTCGAGTGGAGTTTTGAATTTAAGCTTCATGTGTTTTGTGTTGGGTAGGGCTTCCAGGGCATTCAAGTCTGGCCTTCCCAAGATAGCATTATAAGGCGAGGGGAGATTGACCACATTGAACATCGTTGTAGCTGTCGCATGGTTGGACGGCACGCCCAACGTGATCGGGAGAGGATAATCCCTTCAGGGTATATCCATTCACCGAATAGTCCTTTGATTGGACCTGTGTTGGGTTATATATATGCAGGGCCGAGACCCATTTGTCTGAAAGCATCCCAATATAGAAGATCACACCCCGCTCCTTGATCGACAAAAACCCTTCAAACTTCATACGGGCCTATTTTGGCAGTGATGATGAGGGGGTCATGGCAATTTGGGTCTACCTTGACTAGGTCTTCATCGGTGAAACCGATGATCAGTCGCTTGCTTTTAGCTTCTTTTCCAATATGGGTCGTTAGCACTTCTGGTGAAATAGGGATAGGAACGATAGGCGAGTAGAAAATTGGTGCAATCAGGCGTTCAGCCTTGCTTCCTTACGGACTGTTTGGGGGGTTTGAAATGTCCAACGGGGGCTAAGATGTTCGAGAGGTTCGCTCCTCATGAATTTGGAGGAACACTCTGTGATGACCCGTTATCTAGGTGTCACACCCCCTAGCAAGAGGAAATAGATATGCAAAATGTGGAAGCGACCAACTCGATTAAATGCAATGTCTGGATTCGTGACAGTCGCACTCCCCGTGTGTGATAACATGGAAGGAGATTTAAATTAAAAGAAAACTATTTTCTTGATCTTTTAAATGAAAATTTAGTTGAGTCTCCCCTATTTAGTAACTGTTGGCCACCTGAGGTAAATACAAGAATCTGACCAAATCAAAATAGCACTTCTATCATCACACAAGCTGGCATCAATGGCCCACCAAACCGCCCGACATAATACGCCATAGTATATTTAACTTTATATCCACAAAACAATTATAAAAGGGTTTTATGTGTCAAAACTATACATCTACACAAGAAGCATAACCCAAACTACTAAAAAGAAAACGAATAATTACATATCGGGGTCAAAGATGAGTAGGGATCTAAATCCCTTAACTCAAGTGTATTTATCCTGGGCTTCCTTCTTATCTCCCAAATCATCTGAAAACAAGGATATCGGGATCAGCATAAGCTGAACAAGTACACGGGGGATCAATAGCATGCATAGTAAGCAAGCAGGCATAAGAATATTAGCATCACCATATAAATAGCATAAACATAGCAGAATATACCAGTGATAACTCTTTATCAAGACAACAATTTCGATAATCACCTTTAGAATCATTATCCATTTCCATCTTTATTGATCCAATTTAATCTTAGTGATTAAAGAAAGGAATAGAATGTCGAACCAAGCTAGTGTATGAGGGTCCAAAAGAGAAAGCCAAAATTAGGTATTCCTAAATGAAATCTAGGTCTTTTTGGGTTAGATACCTCAAACACTTCACCTGCTTCTAATTCTATCCTCGAAGGGAGAAGAGATACAACCACAGTTCTTCAAGCTTCGCCCTCAAGCTTCGTCCTCAAGCTTCGTCAAGCTTTTGAACTTTATGTGCAATCCAAACTCCTCAACCTTCGCCCGCAGGCTTCGCACAAGCTTTCGGAGGAATTCTTATGTCATAACTTTCCTTTTCATTCCTTTACGTTTATCATAAGGTAATCGATACAATTTATCAAAATAATTATACAAGACTCATAACCAAATATCACAAGTATGCAGTTTATATATTTTGCCAATTCATAGCATACTATTGGGCTATTTCAATGAATTTCCAGCACAAACAAGTCATAATAAAAGTTGTCATATCTTGAGCTGTAATGCCTGGATTGAGATGAATCCAATTGCCACAGAAACTTAAGATTTAGGGCTACAACTCTCATATTCATAGCTAAATTCAATTTCAATTACACAAAGACAACCAATTCAAACAATATTGCAGTTCACAGTTTACCATACTTCTTACGCAGTCACAGAAAAAGTAACATAACTTCTTCTGCATATATCTGAATGAGGTAATTCCAATGGCCATTTAAAGATAAGAGACAGGGCTACAATTTATGTGTTCAGATCTCAGCCTAATTCATCTTAGAAAGTAGTTAAAAATTGCAGCAAAGATCAGCACAGAAACATGGCAGAAAATAGGGTAGTTTCTCTACAGAAACATATAAATTTGAAAATTCGCCAAAAATTCATTTCTTAATAAAATCATACGAATTATATGTCATTTTAAATCTACTAAAGTATAGTTTCTTTAGGAGAAAATGTCACATGATTTGGAGGTGTACAGAAAAAGCTATAAATTAAAAACTAAAGACTGGTCAGACTGTCCAGCATACAGAATTTTTAGGGTTTCATTCAAGAATGAAATTCTCTTTTCTCTAATTCATTTCATCTGTGTTCCAGCAACATAATTCTATCCAAAAACATGTTCTAAAGAATTATTAGGCATCAATTTATCAAATACATACAAGGTACTTGCCTTTCCAAGCTTGAAAATCAACCTTCCTCCCCAATGTGCCTCTTTCTCCAAATTCCTAACTTCCCAAGTGTTTACAGCTTGCTCTAGGGTTGTTTTACTCCTTTTTTACACTTTTTTATGTTAGGGACACTTAGTAGTTGGATTAAGGTTGTTGAATTTAAGCTCAAATAGATGCTTCAATGGAGTTTGGGGCTGGTTTTGGGAGGAGGAAGGAGGAATCCGAAAATGAGTTTTTAAGAAGAAGAAAGTATGGTCTCTCTCTCCCTCTTTCTCTCTACATAAGTGGTTTGTGGGTCCCTCAAGCTAGCTGATGTGTTAAAGGAGGTTGTGCCATGTGGTGAGTAATGAAATGCCATGGTGTCTCTTGTGATTACACATGTCATTTGTGGGTCCCACACCAAACCCTTTGTGGGTCCCACACCAATCGGTTCTAATTCCGATCGTTCTTATTTGTTGGCATATCCCACTAATCTATACCAATTTTAATATACATGATCTATAATTGAAACCATAACAAAGCAAAACATGCATCACACATAAAAATTCACAAATTTTAGCACAGTGCAATGCAATAATTTCAAATGTGCTCAGTAAAATAAGAAAATTACAAATTGCAATATATGTTTTAATGTTTTCGAAAAATGGGGTCTTACACACTCCGTGTTTACGATCAGCCGGTAGTGGAGCGATCGGTCGATCATCTGGCCCGTTTCGCCTTGGTAGTGCTTATCGGTCAGAATTCGACATGTCTCTCCCTTCTTTACTGATGAACCTTTGTAACCTCCCACTTCTAATGAGGAATTCAAGCCCATCTTTGAGCTTTCTGCAGTATCAGTCGTGTGGTCTAATGGCAATGAAAGTGACAGTATTTGAGTCTGTCCTTTTTGGGATCATCTTCTATGGGTTGAGGAGGCCATCGGATATAAGGTTGGTCCCTAATCTGGAGCAAAACTTAACTAGAGATCTCATTTAAGGGAGTATAGGCGTTGAATCTTTGAGGAGGTGGAGGACCTCATCGGTTCCTTTTGGTGAGAGCCACCGGGGTAATCGACTATGTTCTCTATTGAATAATTGATTTTTCCTTTGGTCGAAGGCCTCAGTGTCTTTAGCCATGATGTACTTCTCAGCACGAGAGTAGAACTCTTGGATAGTGGAGAGAGGATTTTTTGTAATTGAAGTTTTCATGCCGGAAGGGCACAATCCGGTAAGCAGCACTGCTAGCACGATGGAATGGTTCATGGAAAGAACTTTCATCACCTCTGTTTTTAATTTCTCCAAAAAAATCCCTCAGGGGTTTATCCTCCTTTTGATATAACGACAGCAGAGGGGTGGATTTTCTCTTTGTTCCCCTACTTATGACAAAGTAAGCCTCAAATTGTTGCCGGAGTCGAGATAAAGTTTTTATATTCAGCAGTGGGAGCGAATTGAACTATGTTAATGCAATCCCCTTGAGAGTGGTAGGGAAGTATTTGCACATGGCGGCATCTGTCATATCGCTTGAGATCATTACCGTCACGAAGTATGTCGCAAGATCACAAGGGTCAGTAGTTCTGTCATATCTTTTAATGGGAGGCAAAAACATATCACGGGGTATTGGTTCTGAAGAGACCTTCGGGTCAAAAGGTGAAACATTAGTAAAGTAGAGGGGGGCCTAGTTTTCTTGAACATTGGCCCATTTGAGTTCATCAGCAATAAGTTACTCAACTTGTCTTCTTAGGTCTTCGGGTTATGGTGGGAAGTAACTGAGGGCTCGTAACTGAGCGTTGGCATTCGTTGTCAAGGGCGTATACGCCCAGACCCTCCTGAAGAAGGCTAACCCTCGGGCCTTACGACACGACTAAGGTCTTCCAACTACTTACTCATATCCTGAATCTTGGACTCTGGTCTATCCATTTGGGGTTAACTGACTTGTTCTTGGGGTATTGGCACAAGAGCTATGATTGGACGTTCCTGAGGTGCAGGTTGCGCAACCTGCTCTGAGCGAGGGGGTTGATCATGAGTAAGAGGATTGTCAATAGGACGACTAGGTGCCATAGAAAGGGTTGCGTCAGTGGAGGTAGTAGTATGGCCATCCATGACGGAGGCAACCTTTGATATAGTTTTGGTTCTCCACTATGGAGGCATATCAGTCTGGTAATCCTGTGAATTCAACAAAGATTCTTTAGTCTGTTTTCCTTGGATGGTGTCAATATGTTAGAGGTGGGTCTTGACTCCACAGATCTGACTCCTTGTGACTCGAAAGGGTGGTCAATGAAAAAACTTAAAACTTGCAAAAGACTGCTAGAGGGTGCTCCGACGGGGAGGTTTCGACGCTCAAGTCAGAAAGAGTAATTTTTGAATGGATAAATAGACAAAGAGAAAGGGATGATGGATCTCTCTATGACTTTTGTGTGTTCTGTGTTAAGTCCAAAGAACTTACCTGGTTTGACGTATCAAGAGCCTTTATATGATATCCCTCTAAAGTCGTATGATCCCGAGGCATCACAAACCTAGTTTTCTTATAAGATGATCTGTGAATTCTGAATCCTAATTTTCAAAAATTTGAAGTTGTTATCATATAGAAAATTAGATTATATCGAGAGATTTTTTCCCTTATTGATTAGATCCTTAAGGGTTTCCTTCCCTATCTGGGAGATACGTTTCATGCTAAAATAGGAAACTCAATCAAGGGTAGGATTCAGTTGAGTGTTACTCTCCAGAGATTGAGGTGTTCGGTTCCTTAGGTATTCGTTAGTCATCGGTCAAGAGAGAGAGAGAGAGAAAGTGACTACCATTCAGTCTTACTGGATGTACTTGTAGATTGAATCATATAAAGCTCATTGAGGTCTGGCCGAACAGCGAATAGCATGCCATGGAGTGAAATTCCTTCGGAGGGTTGGTGTGACGGAAGTCCGTTCAAGAAGATAGATTCCATTGATAGAGCGGGGCGATATAGATCCATATATACTTAAATATATTGAATACATTGAATCATAGGATTTATGCCGACTATTGAACATGCTCCGTGCTATGTATTGAACCTTTTGAAGAGGGTCCCATCACCTTCTAACCAGACTCTCTGCTCTCTCTCTCTCTCTCTCTTCAACATTTCTCTTGCTCTCTTTACACCTTTCTTTCTCTCTCCAATGGCATGAGGTAGTGATCGAGATCTTATGGCCTTACTGTTAAATGAAAACACTTGCCACTCATAGGAAGTGAGCATTTATCATTTGATAGCCTCAGGGGGCTTTTGACATGGTGGCACCTATAGTTATGGCTGCCTCTCTCCCAGTGAAAACAAGAGATAGCCACGAACATGCTTGCAATGGGCAGTAGGCAATGGGCCACCGCAAGGAGGCCAAGTTAGGGCCTTGCCACTGCCATCAGGAGGCCACATTACTAGCAGCCATGGTGGTGGGAAGCCCTAACTTTTATCTAAGATAGGGCTGACTGTCAACTTGGGCTGCCAAGTCAGCCTGAATCAGCCCCGACTGAAATTAAAAAAAAATAATAGTATAATTTTTTAAAAAAATTATACATAATATTTGAGACTTTGACATGAAATTATTTACATAAAATTATTTATTTTATCAAAATTTTAGCAAAGATTGTTAGTTTTTTTGTACTCCACTAGCAAAGTAGAATTTTTTTCTAACTTCTTGTGATATAATTGTACTATTTCCCCTACCCAGCCCAAGTCATGTTGGGCTCAAAGCTAACCGGGCCCACAGCTCTTCAATAACACCCTCTTGGTGCTTACCGACTAGATCTCTCCTTAGTAGCCTATTACTTGGTCCATTGCTGATCGGTATCTAGACCTTCTCGATGCTCGGCAGTTGTCACTCGATCTGCTAACGTAATATTTACTTTTTCTAAATTGTGGGGGCAATATCATGTAAATAGAAGGGAGACCCACAATCATGACCGATAAGGAAGAGAATCTCAATAATGCTTTGAACTTTCCAAATCGGTAAGAATTTGAAATTTTTAAGAATCCTACACTATAATTTCCGAAATCTTTTGGTGCCCTCGTAAAGAGATTCGGATTTCTACACCCTGCATTCATACGATTCTCATATGCTAAAACTATATAAATATCATTAAGCCATCTAGCCAGATATGCTTTTGAGACCAACACATTTTTTTTTTTGTGCATACATTGAGACTTAATCCCAAACCTATTACAAGGGGGAGGGGGGAGGTGTCACTTGAGTTGAAACTCATTGACCTTTTGAGACCTACACATAGCACACAAAACATACAGAGATCTCCTTTTAGTTTATTTCTCTTTCGAAAACCGCTCTCTAACTTGAACGTCTAAATCTCCCCCACCAGAACACATCTAACGATCCTTTATAGGTTTCATCAATTAAGATTATCAGACGGCCAAGTCATCTCATTTAAGTTAATAGAGCTATTATCTATGAAGCCCAACCTATCTTTAACAATATATATATATATGTGTGTGTGTGTGTATATATATTTAATTTACCTCAATATAAATTATATTTTCTTACTTACCGATGGAAATTGTGATTTGAAATTCAAAATTTTGATATTCTCTTCAACCAAGTGGAAAATGAGGAGATCGTGAATGTTAGATGGAATCTTTATCTATATTTTGAAAATGGAAACGACACCTTTCCTTTTATTTAGTAATCTTTCAAATGGATTTTTTTTTTTAAATAGAAAAGGAGAAAGCGATGAGAAATAAATGTGAGTGAGAGAGAGAGAGAGATGGAAAAGTCATACATGGCGTCACCTTCATTTTAAGCTCATTTTCTTAACTAAGAAATCAATTACATACTATCGCAAGTTCTTTCTGAATTTACATGCCAAAAAAAAAAAAAAGACTTTTCCCATTTCAAAATCAAAGATTTGAGATAATTTGTAAATTATTAAAAGAAAAGAATATGGTACTTTCCTGAATATCACTAAGATAATCAACTTTTAACAACTAATTTCTTAATTATCTTTTATAGAAAATAAACCAACAATATTTAAACTCATCTCATTGAATTTTATACATGGTTTTAAAAAATTATAAAATTAAATATTTTTTTAAAATTTTCAAGCCCTAACTTTGCGCCACCATGGCAACCACTGCAGCTATTGTTGGACATTGGCCTCCTAGCAATGATGGACGATTCCTTATCTCTAGGATCAAACGACAGAGGTTTGCCTTTTGCAAGCGACTGTTCATTGTTGAGGCCATAGGGCCTCGATTTCTGGCTCCAAAATGGTGGAAAATTACTGTGGTGGTGACCATCAAGGCCACCACCCCGCCCCACGTCCGGTGATTGGTGGCTCCAGCCGGAGGTGGTTATTAAAAAAAACCATTTTCTCTTTTTTTTTTTTAAATATTTCAGGTGGTTTATTCAGTTTTCTATTTCAATTTATAACTAAAAATAAAAAAAAAGAAAAATATTTTAAAGTTTTTTTATTGAATAATAATATAATGATAGCTAATTTTTTATTTCATAAACTAGTAGCAAAGTAGTAGATTTAGTTCAAAAAATTTATAATTTGTTAATTTGTTTGAATTTTAAATTTTGAAATTTTGAAATTAACATTTGGGAAACTAAAATTTTAAATTTTAAAAATATAACTTATAATCACAAGCTCATATGAATAATATATATTATATTTTCATAGACGGGAGTAACGTTATTTAAAAGTCTTTTATAAAGATTTCAATAATTTAATCAATTTAAATGAGTGAACCAAAATAACCAACTAATTCGGTCAAAACGACTCATTGATTTTTGGTCTATTATGTTAAGATTATGGTTACAAGAATTATATGATCAAATTAAATTGATTATTTCAGTTTTGATTATTTCGGTCACAATTTGACCAAATGCTCACTCTTAACTCTGGTTGTGATCCACCAACGCACGCAAGGTATGTTGGCTTACAGCTATAGCTACCACTACCATGGGGTGGCTCTTCGTCATTCCCTAGTGACTTGTTTGGCCTCCAAATTTTGAGTGATTTGGAATTTTTAAGTTCAAAACTCTATAAATGTTTTAAAACTTTGAAGACTCGTCTCAAATTCTAAATTCATAAATTTGAACTTACTCTCTAACAAAGTGGTTATAAAGCTATATTTCAATTTCAAACCAAATTTTGAAGATGGTCTCAAAGGATATCTCAATCTCATTCACATACCTAATTTTTAATGCAGACACTAAATATGATAACCCAGAGGAGGTGAATAAGTTATCTATAAAATTTTGGTTTTTATGAAACTTAAAAAAGAATCAATAGAAAATCAAAAATTAGAGGATGAGGGAAAAAGAAAGAAACAAGGGACACAATGTTTATCGTGGTTTCACCTTTGTTAATGTATGTTCACTCCCGGATTTCATTTGGATTTTCTAATCCACTATTCTAACAAATAGCTTGTAGACAACTAGCTTGTGAGGTGCTAGCAAATCATACAATTATTTTTCCAAATAATTACACTTACTTTTCCTAGGAACAAGCAAACCCAAAGAACTTTCACTCATTACAACTCAATCTTAGATCAAGAAGAATCAATTTTCTGATCTTTACAAAGATTACATTGTGAAAATGAAGATACAAGTGAAACTTTTAATCTTCATATGTGTTCGTGATGGTACAAGTGAATATACAATTAAATAATGAAAAAAAAAGTATGAGTGTTTGATTTCTGAGACTTGTTGGAGCATTCAAAGATCATTCTCCCTTTATCCTTGTGTTATATTTATACTTGGAGAGATAAATTTAGTTGTTGAGCATCATTAATGGACATTGAATGCATTTGCAGAAACTGTTGAGATGGTTGAGTTTTCATTTAATTTTGAACAACTTTTTCTGAGAAATTATCCATGACTTACATAGTGTCGACTCATTAAGCCTTTGGGTCGACTTGTCTTTGAATTTTGAATTGCTCAGGTCATCTTGTTATGGTAGTGAGTCAACTTTCCTTTGTATTTTGAGTTGCTCAGGTCTACTTGATATGGCTATGAGTCGACTTGCTAGCATTTTGTGAGAGTGTCAGGTCAGCTTGTGCTTCTCTAGGTCAACTTGTGTAAGCATGGGTCGCCTTATAATATTGTTAGGTCGACTTGTCTAGTATAAATTTTGTGCCTAGGTTGACTACTTATATTTCAAAATTTGCATTTTTGAGAGCATTTTGTTCTAGGTCAACTTATGGTCTTTTATCTCTAGGTTAGGTCAACTTGTATATTTGACAAGTTGACTAATGGCATTTTGACATTTAGGTCAGGTCGACTTACATCCTAGTCAGATCAACTTAGCTATCCTATAGTTTGATCTTGTGTCGCCTTGTCATGTGATCTGATCGACTTGTCTAATACATAGGTCAACTTAGTTATGTTTCAGAATATATTTTTGACAATAAGTTTTTATTGGTTGACTCATTAAATCTCTCAAGTCGACTTAGTTATATTACAGAGTTGGATTTTTGTGAGTTAACTTATTCGAATCAACTCACTCCATTCCTAGGTCAACTTACCTTCTCTCTGAGTCAACTTATAGATTATCTTGGTTGACTTGTATTTCTACATACTTAGAAATTTTTTAGAACTGCTTTCCTAGGTGGACTCATCTATGTGGTAAGTCGATTCATTTGATTCTAGATTGAATTGGCTTAGTTCTAGGTTGACTCATCTATACAAATATTAGGTTGACTTAACTTAAAATTATATAGGAAAGTGGTTCAACTTGTTTCTGGTCAAAGTTGATTTAAAGTCATATTGTCCAAGGGTCAGGTTGACTTGTCTATCTGGTAAGTTGACTTAGTTAAATTACAGATTTAGACTTTTGAGACTTAAATTTCTCAGGTTGACTTGTTCTCCTTTGCAGGTTGACTTAGTTAAGTTTTATACTTAGTTTCTGAGACTTGTTCACCTTAGATCGACTTGTCCACTTTTTAGGTCGACTTGTGATATTCTATAGCCAAAATTTGGAGTTTTAAATTCTAGATTGACTTGGGACTATAGTTGAGTCGACTTGATGACTCGATAGGTTGACTTATACAAAGGGTAGGTTGACAACTAAAGTTAAGCCTAGCCATTCTAGGTGAGTAGGTCGACTCGTTTATGGTGTAGGTTGATTTGTTTATACTAATTCAATTTTAATAATTTTTCTAGACTTTTAAAACTTCAAATAATTAACGCTAATTAATTTTAATTAGTCAATTATCATCAAAAGCTATTTTACTCGATAATCTTCTCATTTTGATAATAACAAAATTTATGTGAAATTTTGACAAAATTATTTAAAAATTTGGAAATTTGGAATTTTACTCTCTCTCAACTTATACTATCATATTTTGGGCTACTAAACCCCCCTCAATTCAACCAACTCCTAATCTATTTCTTCTCTCCTCTCAATCTTTTCTCCCTCTTTTTATCATTAAAAAATTAAGGATAAAGAATCTGAGTCCCAAGGTCTAATGTCCAAACAAGATTTAATGGTCTACAGAAATACACATGACACCGTGAACCACACATTTTAAGCTACTTTCCCTTTTTGTCATTCAACCACGTCGAACTCTCCCCCTTACATCCAAAGTTCAATCGTGCACATATGTTCTCCTCTTTTCATTCATGACTATTTAATCAATAATACCATCTATAGTTACAACTACCAGCATATATGCTCATATAGACACATAAACATAGATAGGCACAAGAACATATAGGCACTAGCACAAGCATATAAACTCTTTAGCATACAAACACATGGCAAAAGTGAAGGAGCATATGCAATTAGTATAAAAATTTAATCAAAGTATGATTGATTACACAAAAATTTTGCCTACTACATCAAATTAAATACAAAGAAACAAATCATCAAATAAAGGAAAATAATTAAGAAGATTAAAGATGTGGATTTCTCAGCGTAGCTCATGATGGGATGGGATGGGATGGGATGTTAGGGCATGACGAAGATGAAATTAGGAGGAGCTAGATTGTCCGGGTTGATTTCTTCTTATCAAGGCTTTAATATTGAGCATTTGTTCCCTCGTGTCTTGGAGTTGCCCTTGTTTTTAGATTAGGGTGTCCCACATCATCTCTAAGGTTACATCGGATGTAGAAGAGGATGTACCACCACAAGCAAGGACTATTTGAAGGGCTGTTTCCTTATTTTCACCACTATGACCTTTCTTAGTTGGCTCACTAGATCTTACTTCATCTCTTTTCCTTTTCATTGGTTCTATTGTAACCTTATCCTCTTCTTTTCTCTCCCATACTCCATCCTTAAATATCTATTTGGCCTTTTTAAAGAAGACACCCAATGTCATTTTTTACTAACAATCTTATACTTATTTCCTTCTTCAAATCTATATTATTGGTTGCTATTATGTTCAAGATTAGTGAGTAATAGGGTAGATTAGATGAATTGGATTTGACTACAATAATCATGAAGTATGGCACTAAGAAATGTAATTAAAGATTTTTCTTCGTCATAATGCAAGCCATCAACCAAAAATCTTTTTTGATAATGCTAATATGGTTTCCTCCTCTATGCTTAAGGACATGTGTCACTATGAAATATAAAATTCTCTCATGTACACTTAATACCCCTAGCATTGGTGTTTATCTCAGTCAAAGTATCATCCTTAATCACCGTCCTAGCTGACTCTAACAATTACATTCCCATATACTTCTCACAAATCGTATGAGGCATCCAATTCGTGTTATTCATCATGCAAAGAATCTTAGGAGCAACTACAAATTCCCTCCCCTTAATGCATATCTTGAAGGTACAAGATTCCATTTTGATGGCAAATTCATAGTAAGTTCCTAATCGATGATTTCTCGTCTCATCCACTACTTCTAGGTTATTATAGAATTTCCTAACTAGGTTCTCATAAACCTTCTCATTTGGATTCAATACGGAACTAGGGCAAATGTTGATTAGGTATTCTTTATAAGGAAACTCTATTTTCTTCATATATTCCCAATCTATAACCCTTCCTAAATTTAATTTCCTCCTACAAAAGCCTTGAGAGAAGAACTTACTCTTTTCCATAGTCAGCATTTGCTTACATCAAATTTGGCCCGTAGCTTGGTCTTTGGTGCCATTGAGATTGGTTGTTGAAGGATGCTTTCGCCGAGAGGAAGGTTCTTTGAGAGTGAGGGCGAGAGGAGCTAGGGTTAGGGCTTTTCTCTCAAGCATGAGAGAGAAAAAAAAGGAGAGATTTTGATTTTTGAAAGTTAGGGTTTTGAATTAGAAGATGAGAGGTCAACCTTTAGAAAGGTATAAATCAAATTGACCATTCATTTTCAGGTCAGATTTGGGTTAGAATTGAGAGAAATTGGATTTTGGGCATGAGTTACTCAAGTTGACTTGTTGAAAGCATAAGTCAACTTGCTTGAGTGAAATCCTATATTGAATTTAGTTGGGTCAAATTGCTCGAGGACACAAGTTGACTTGGTTATATCCAGAAACTTTTTCTGTGGCTTCATAAACACAGGTCTACTTATACTGTTAATAAATTAACTTGCCTTTGGCAAGAATTAATAGTAGGTTGACTTATGCTTCTCATAAGTCGACTTGCACATGCACACAGATCGATTGTATGTTATGTAAGTCGATTTGATAATTTTTTAATAAACACTTTTGTGTTTTAATACTTATAGGCCGACTTACATCATGTAGAAGTCAACTTGTCTTGTTAGTTCACACCATTAGGTCGACTTATACTCCTCATAAGTTAACTTCCTACAATCATAGGTCGACTTATACTCTATCTAAGTCGACTCACACATACAATTATTCTTAAATTTGCCTATAAGATCAACTTTCCTTGTCTATGGGTCAACTTATTTTCGTCATAAGTCTGCGTAAATATTGTCGAACCTTTGAAATTCCTTTAGAAATTTATTCTTATATTGCCCAATTATTTCATATTCACATTTTAATGAATTTTAGCCATATTTAAACTTAAGAATCTATTCTATCATGCTTAATTCTCTTTTTAAATTGTAAAATCTTTCTCTATCCGATGGTTTAGTAAAAATGTCAATAATTTGTTTTTCAGTTTCAACATACTCTATGATTACATCATTTTGAGTACATGATCCCTGATAAAAATAATACTAACCTCAATGAGCTTTGTTCTAGAGTGATGTACTGGATTTTCAAGTGTCACTTATACTTTTTCTATTTAATTTACATCCTGTAAACTCAACATTTGAGTAGCCATGAAACTGAAATGAGAAATTTCTATCATACCATAGAATTAAGTTGCATGTATCCTTCAAATATCTCAAAATTCTTTTGACTGCTACTAAATGTGACTCTTTAGAATTAGATTAAAATCTAACACACGAGCATATACTATACAAGATCTCTGGTCTAGATTAATCAAGTATAGTAAGAATCCAATCATATTTCTATAGAGCTTTCCTTTCCTTTTTCATGCTTACCTAACTTGATTGAAGTGCTCATGGGTGTGGCATATCCTTTTGCCTCACTAAATCAAAATTTATTTTCTATTTATTTTTTGTGAATTTGGATTGATTTATGAATATTTCTTTTTGTATTTGCTTAATTTGTAAGGCTAAGAAATAGTTCAATTCTTTCATCATGTTCATTTAAAATTCAGCATACATGACTTTAGCAAATTGTTGACAAAAATCTTTATTTGTTGCCCCCAAATACTATGTTATCCATATAAATTCGCACTATCAAATGTCTTTATCTTTTCTTTTAATAAATAGGGTGATATCAACCTTGTTTCTCTCAAATTCAATTTCAATCAGAAAATTGCTATGCATTTCATACCAAACTCTTGGAGTTTGTTTTAAACATATAAAGTTTTGGACAATATGAATATATGGTCTGGATATTTTAGATGTTTAAATTTAGGGGGTCGTTCTACATACATTGTTTCATTAATTATACCATTTAAGAATTTACTCTTGACATCCATTTAGTATAATTTGAAATTCATGAAACAAGCAAATGCAGGCAATAATCTAATGGTTTCTAATTTAGTTACAGGGATATAGGTTTCATCATAATCTATCCCCCCTCTTAGTTATATTCTTGAGTCACTAGTCTTATCTTATTCCAACTAATTGTCCTATTTTCATTCTTATTTCTAAACAACTATTTAGTCCCTATTACAGATTAATCTTTAAGTTTAGAAACAAAATTTCATAATTCATTTCCTTCAAATTGGTTTAGCTCATTTTGTATAGCTAAAAGCTAATTCTCATCACTTAAAGTTTCATCAATGTTTTTAGGCTTAGTAAAAGAAATAAAAACTACAAAATTACATTGATTTTGTATTGCAAATATAGTTGTCACTCCAACTTTTATGTTCCCAATCACATTTTTTATATTTACACTTTTTCTTACAACAAAAAATTTTATCTCTTGTTTCTCATGAGATTCTTTATTTCTCTACACTTTTTCTTCTCTTTTCTTGAGGATTTCTTCCTTAATTTCTTTTTTTTATTGCACCTTGATCTATTATTTATTCTATTTTTTTGATTTAATCATCAAAACTCTTTTTATTCAAAGGATTACTCTTATCAAATTGTACATAAATTGATTCCTCAACTATCATTATTCTCTTATTATATACTTTATAAGTTTTGCCATTCATTGACTAGTTTAAGAAAATTTCTTTATCACTTTTAGTATAAAACTTTCCTATATTGTCTTTTCCATTATTTAAAACATAGTACTTATATCTGAAGATATGAAAATATCCTATGTTTGGTTTTCTATATTTTTAGAGATCATAGGGGGTTTTCTTAAGGATTGATTTAATCAATACCCTATTGAGGATATAAAAGCTTGTGTTTATAGTTTCTACCCAAAAGTATTTAGATAGGCTATACTCAGATAATATAACTCTAGCCATTTCCTTTAGAGTTTTATTTTTATTTTTTTCCACAACTCCATTTTGTTATGGAATCTTAGGTGCAGGGAAATTGTGATCAATCCCCTTTTTATCACAAAATTTTTGCAATGTCCTATTTTTAAACTTCTTCTATGATTACTCCTAATATTATTAATTGTGCACCCTTTTTCATTTAAGCTTTCTTACAAGGTCTAACAAATGCATTACTAGTTTCTTCCTTCCTACTTAGGAATAAAATCTATATGTATTTGGAGTAATCATTTATGAATACAAAACTATAGTGTTTTTCTCATAGACTTTGTGTCCTATTGGGTCCAAAAAGGTCAATATGAAACAATTTTAGTGGCCTAGTTGTAGACACTATGTTATTGGATTTGAATAAAGATTTAATGTGTTTTCTCGTCATGTAAGCATCATATAGTTTATCATTTTCATATTTCAACTTTGGTATACCTTAACTATGTCTTTTTTAACTAATTTGGATATGTCCTAGTCTCCTATACCATAACCAAATATTATCATTTTCTATAGCCATTAAGCCTACTTCATCTTGTTCTCCTATATTGTCCAAGTTAATAACATATATGTTTTCTTATCTATTTCTTTTGAATTTTACCTTTTACTTAATTTATTTATTACTTTACAACAATCACAATCAAACAAAATAATAACGCATATCATATAATTGACTAATATTAAAAAAATTATGTCTTAATCCATTAACTAATAGAACATGCTCTATTTGAGTATGGGATTTACTTATATTACTAATGCCAAAGACTCTTTTCTTAGAATTGTCTTCAAAAACCACCATTCTCTTTTCTTTTCCTCCAAAATACTGAATTTTGAGGAGTCTCTAGTTATGTGCCTAGAACATCCATTGTCCAGAAACCATGTATTTCTAGGAGCTTTGACCTTGAGACATGTTTGCACAAAGAGAAAATTATACATTGGCTTTTGGTACCCAGATCTTCTTGGGTCTGATAGTATTAGTCCTCAAAGAATCCTTTGGCAGCCATTTCATTGTTATTTTTTAGGTGTTTGTGTTTATAAACCAACATGCATTCATGCTATGTCCAATTTTATAACAATGCATGCATCTAGCATAAGTTGTAGGTGTTTTAGTTTGATTAGTGCCTATCCTCTTCCTAAGCTTGCAATGGTTTGTATTATGTCTTAATTTTATGCAATGGTGGCACGTAGTTTTTGAATTAGAGTTCTTTGAGTAGGTAGGGTCATGGCAAGATTTTGTCTTAAACCTGTCTTATCATAAATAGCCCTTTGAACTCCTAACATTAGGTCAAGTTTCTCTTGGCCTTGAGCAAATTTACAAAGCAAAAAGTTTAATCTTTTATTTCTTTGTCGTTTTTGTTCTAATACCTTTTCTAAGTTCTCATTTTCATTTTTCTTATTGCAAGCATTTAGGTTTCTCTACTTCAGCCTATAATCTATTTAATTCTTTGGTTTTGCCTTCTAGTTTAGCATGCAAATTTATCTTTTCTTGTACTAAGGTGCTATTTTTCTCTTTAAATTCTTTATTTTTTGATTTTAGCCTACTCTTCTATTCTTCTATCATAGCCATTTGTTTCTTTAAGACACAGTTTTTCTTATTTATTTTCTTTAGATCTTTAAGTGCCTCCATTAAGACTTCATGCATTTCTTCTATAGATAAATCATCATTAGAGTTAGAAAAATAATTGGAGGAAGATGTTACCACATCATTGTAGTGTTCCTCAAGTGCCATGAAATAAATATTTGTCTGTTCTTTTTCTTTTTCTTCATTACTTTGAGTTGCTATCTTTATCGCTCTATGCTGCAAGTACTTTCTTCTTGTTATTTTTTTCTTCGTTCTCAACTTTCTTGAGCATTGGACGGTCAGCTTTAATATACCCAGTCTTCTTGGTTTCATAACACATGATGTCCTCCTTTTTCTTAGATTTTTTGAACTCTTTTCTTCTTTTATTATTTTTCCTCATCATATTGAACTTTCTGGGTTAAGAGAGCCATGTTCTCTTCATCATCATCACTAGAGCTGCCTTCTTCACTGTCAGCTTTCAAAGCTATAGACTTTCCTCTTTCTTCATTTATTTCTCTCTTGAAGTTCATTTCATCTCATGGGTTATAAGAAAACCCACTGGTTGGTTTATCATGAGGTTCTCCAAATTCTTTGATTTCTCAATTGTAGTCACTTTGGCTTTCCATGATTTTGGCATTCATTGAAGAACTTTATAAACCATATCTTCTTGGTTGATTCTTTTCCCCAGTAATCTCAGCTCATTTGTGTTGGTATTAAACTTGGTGATCATGTCTTGAACTATCTCACCATCTTTCATCTTGAAGACTTCATCTCTTGCTTAAGCATCCTAATTTTATTCTTTCTCACTTGGTTGGTTCCTTTGTTGGATGCTTCAAGTCACTCCTAGATCTCCTTTGCTATTATACATGATGAAATTCTGTTGTATTTATTGAGACTTAGAGCCAAGTGGATTAAGTAACTACTTTGCAGTTGGCTTTATAAGCATTCTTCTCTTTTGGAGTCATTTTCTTCATCTTCAGTAGGACCCAAACTCTATCATCCTCTTTTATTGGAAACTCTATCCATTCATTAATTATTTCCCAGCAGCCTTGTCTTGAGCAATGATAAAATTTTTCATCATTTACTTCTAGTAATTATAGTTGCTCCCATTAAAAAACAGGGCTCTGTTGGTTGAGCAAGCCTCAAATGGAAAACTATCACCATTTAGTGCCATCTCTAGATTTTTTCTTCTAAGGTTGTTAGAACTTTTCCAGAAGATTTGCTTTGATACCACTTGTAGACATTAAATGTGATAACTTAGAGGCTGTAAATAGGTTACCTCTAAAATTTTGGTTTTTATGAAGCTTAAAAAAGAATTAATATAAAATCAAAAAATAGAGGATGAGAGATAAAGAAAGAAACAGGAGACACAAGATTTATAGTGGTTTCATCTTTTTTTATGTACATTCACTCTCAGGGTTCATCTAGATTTTCTAATCCACTATTCTAATAAATAGTTTACAAACAACTTGCTTTCTAGGTGCTAGCAAACCTTACAAATATTTTCCTAAATACTTAAACTTGCTTTACCCAGGAGCAAGCAAACCTAAGGACCGTTCACTTGTCACAAATCAATCTTAGATCAACAAGAACCAATCTTCTGATCTTTACAAAGATTACATAGTGAAAATAGAGATATAAGTGAAGCTTTTAATCTTCAGATGTGTTCACGGTAGTACAAGTGAATACATAACTAAAGAATGAAAAAAGCCGAGTATGAGTGTTTTGATTTCTGAGACTTGTTGGAGCATTCAGAGATCATTCTCCCTTCATCCTTGGGTTATACTTATAAATAAAAAGATAAATTTAGCCATTAAGCATCATTAATGGACATTGAATGCATTTACAAAAATTATAAAGATAGTAAAGCTTTCATTTAATTTCGAATAGTCTTTTCTGAGTATTTATCCATTACTCACATGGTGTCGACTCACTGATATTTCAAGTCTTTCTTTGAATTTTGAATTGCTCAGGTCGACTTGTTATGGTGGTGAGTTCACTTCCCTTTGTATTTTGAGTTGCTCAGGTCAACTTGATATGGCTGTAGGTCAACTTGCTAGCATTCTGTGAGAGTGTTAGGTCAACTTGTGCTTCTCCTAGGTCGGCTTGTGTAAGCATGGGTCGCCTTATAATATTGTTAGGTTGACATGTTTAGTATAAATTTTATATCTAGGTTGACTTGTCCTAACTCTCGGTCAACTTAGTTATATTTTAGAAATTACATTTTTGAGAGCATGTTATTCTAGGTCGACTTATGATCTTTCATCTCTAGATCAGGTCGACTTGTATATTTGCCAGGTCGACTTATGGTATTTAACATTTAGGTTAGGTCGACTAATATTCTAGTTAGGTCGACTTAGCTATCCTATAAGTCAATCTTCTGCTACCTTGTCATGTGATCTGGTTAACTTATCTAATACCTAGGTCGACTTAGTTATGTTTCAGAATATGTTTGTGAGACTAAGTTTTTACAAGTTGACTCATTAAATCTCTCAGATCAACTGAGTTATATTATAGAGTTGGGTTTCTAAGAGCTAACTTATTCAGGTTAACTCATTCTATTCCTAGGTCAACTTATTTTCTCTCTGAGTCGACTTATATATTACCTGGATCAACTTGTATTTCTCTATGTTTAGAAATTTTTTAAAACTACTTTCCTATGTCGACTCATCTATATGGTAAGTCGACACATTTGAATCTAGATCAACTTGGCTTAGTTTTAGGTTGACTTATTTATACAAATATTGGGTTGACTCAACTTAAAATTATATAGGAAGGTGGGTTAACTTGTTTTCGGTCGAAGTCGACTTAAGGTCATTTTGTCCAAGGGTTAGGTCGACTTGTCTATTTGGTAAGTTGACTTAATTTTATTATAAATTTAAAATTCTAGGACTTAAGTTCCTCAGATCGACTTGGTCTTCTATATAGGCTTACTTAGTTAAGTTTCGACTCAGTTTCTAAGACTTGTTTACCATAGGTTGACTTGTCCATTTCTCAAATCAGCTTGTGATATTTTATAATTAACCAAAATTCAAATTTTTGAATCCTCGGTCGACTTGGGACTATAGTTCGGTTGACTTGATGACTTAATAGACTGAGTTGTATAAAGGGTGGGTCAACAACTTAGGTTAAGCCTAGCCATTCTGGTTGAGTGGGTTAACTTGTCTTTGGTGCAGGTTGACTTAGTTTTACTATATTCAATTTTAACAATTTTTCTATACTTTTAACAATAACAACAATCTGAGTTTTCATCCCAAATTTTGAATCGACCATTTGAGAAAGATGTTAGAAAAATAGAAAAATAAAAATAAAAAAAGTGTTGATTTAATTTGTTCAGATTCCTTGCGCCACTCATTCCTATCTAATACTATTTTCTCAACTAAACCCATAACTATCATGTTTTTACAGATATTTTGCATTCAATTTTTCAATAGTCTATAGCTATATTTTATTAAATCTCATATATTTTTGTTCTCAATCCTTCTAACCGTCTTAGGGTCTTTATTGTACATGTTCAAACCACTTCAGACAAAACTCACGTATTTTATCCATAACTAAACTAACTCTCAACTTGTATCTAAGTTTTCTAGACTTTTAAAACTTCAAATAATTAGCTCTAATAAATTTTAATTACTCTTAATTATTATCAAAACCTATTTTACTCAATATTTACCATGCTCAATTATTAGAATTAGGTTATAAGAATCAAATCAATCCTTGTATCTCAAGGAGTACGAGATATTATTGAAAGAGGTTTTGAAAACTTTCAAACCTTTATCTCTCCCTAATAACAAATAGAAGCCATAAAGAAGGCAAGAAAGAGGATCGAGTCGCCCTTATAAGCATGTATCAAGAATTGAATGATAACATGTTTAAAAAAGTCGACAACAAGACCACCACCAAGCAGGCATGGAATACTTGGAAGAGCACTCTCATTAGTGTTAATAAAGTAAAAAAAGGCAAGATTTCAAATTCCAAGGGCTGACTTTGAAGCCCTCTCTATCAAAGAGAGTGAATTCATCTTGGATTACCTCACTTGCGTTCAAGACATGATAAACCAGATACGAAGGATTGATGAAGATCTAAAAGATTTTCTAGTGGTAAAGAAAATCTTGTACTCCCTTAGTTCCAAATTCAATAATGTGGTGATTGCAATTGAAGAATCCAAAGATTTAAAAGAGGTGACCATTGAATAACTTAATAGTTTTTGGTAGTCCTTAAAGAAAGAATGAACCAAAGCAATCGAGAGTAAAATGAACAAGTGATGCAATCAAGAGCAATTGTTAAAGGAGAAAGATCTAGTAAAAGAATAAGAAGCTAATCAAGAGAAAGAGGCCGAGGATATCATCGTGGTGGACACAGTCAACCCTAATGTAAACCAAGGAAGAGGAAGATTTAGAGATCATGAAAGAAGAAGACAAAATAATGTTAAAAGATATAATAAATCTCAGATCCAATGTTATCTACGTGATAAATTTGGTTACTTTATTTGGGAATGTAAGAAAATCAATAAGGTAAATGAACAAATACAATTCATTGAGTTAATGGAGGAAGATGACTCAAGATTATTGTTATCTATCAAAGAAGAAACAACCTTAGAGCTATGTGCATGCTACTTGAATAATGGTGTTAGCAATCATATGACTAGAGATTGGGGAAACTTTGTTAATCTCAAAACAAAAATAATTTAATTTGTCTAGTTCAGAAACAATAAAATGGAAGAGATTCAAGTTAGAGGTAACATTCTATTCAAAATTAAAAATGATAGACATAAATTATTACTAATGTCTATAATATTTCCAAGTTAACTAGTAACATTATGAGTTGGCATCAACTCTTAGAAAATGGTTGAAAAATTTATATGCAAGGTAGATTTTTGTAGTTAAGAGATCATATTGTTAAATTAATAGCTAATGTTCCCATGATAAAGAATAGAATATTTTTATTAAATCTCCAAAAAACTAACTCTATGTGCTTGAAACCATTGGTTCAAAATCTTTCATAGGTTTAGCACATGAGATTCAGCCACATCAATTTGGGGACCTCCAAAACCTTAGGAGAAAAGATAATTGTCAAAGGAATTTCGATCATAGACCATCCAAATCAAATCAGCGAAGGATGTCTGCTTGAGAAGCATCCAAGGAAAAGCTTTCCAAAGTAATTAATGACAAGAGCCACCAAACCATTTCAGCTGGTTCATGTCGACATCTATAAATCCATCAACCCTTTGTTATTTAGTAAAAGCTCTTACTTTTTACTTTTCATTGATAATTATTGTAGAAAAAAGTTGGGTTTACTTTTTGAAAATAAGTTTGAAACTTTTGACGTAATTAAAAGATTCAAAACCCAAATAAAGTATACCCAAGCAATTTTGGGTTGAGGTAGTGGCATGCATGGTTTACTTGTCAAACTGCTATTTGACCAATACTTTAGATTACATAAATCCTTAAGTTTAGAGTGTCTTGATATCGAGTGTTGCACACTTGAAAGTTTTTGGCTCTATAGCCTATACACAGGTCCTGGAGTAGGATAGTACCAAGCTGGATGATAAAAAAGATTTGTTTTCATCAAGTATGATAAGAAATTTAATGACTACAAGTTGCTAGACCTAGGAACTAGAAAGATTGTGATTAGTCGAGATGTGGGTTTCGATGAAAGTCAACATGGAAATAGGATCAATCTAAGACAAACTTGTATGATTACTTTTTGTACTTTAAAGATCTTCCAACCACAACTAGTCATATTGAAGTAACTCCTCTAAGCTCACCAACTCCATCAATAGCTTAGGATGTCACTTGAACTGGAATAGCTCCATGATAAGTCCTCCATCAAGACCAGACTCAACTTCAACATCAAGTTCAGAGGTTAAACCTCGGGGAACTAGGAATCTTGAAGAGATCTATAATACAACTGAGATGGTAAATGATCTTAATCTTTTCTATCTTTATATTGATGTTGAACTTTTCTCGAAGCAAAAGGAGGTGACTAAGTTAATGATAAACAATAAATCAGCTCATACATTGGCGAATAATTGACTATGGATTTAACAAAAGGAGGAAAAAGATCGACACAAGATTCTATTTCATCCTAGATTATGTTGTAAAGAAAGAGATTGACAAGGAGGTTAATGAAATCTACCTCCTTTTCCTTTTCAAATCGACCTTTTATATGAGTTGACTTCATTCAACATGCTTTGAATTTTGGGTAACCAACTAATTCAAAACTCTCAAAACTCTACCTTTATTCTTCAATGAGTAGTTCAAGGCTTGTTTGGGTTAATGATTAAAATGGTTTCAGTTTTGATAGTTTGTCGCTAGTTTTAGGCCCGATACTCTTTAGGACATGTTTTGGCCAAAGTGTACATTTTCATCTTTTTTAATTTCATCACATTTCTAAAATGACTTTCCAACTAGTTTTAGGGGTATTTCATCATTTTGCTTGAAAACTAGTCTTTTTTTTTTTTTTGAATTTTCAAATTGATAGTTCTGACCTTTAAAAATTTTTGTTTTTAAGTGATTATTGGGATGTTTAGAGTAGATTCAGTTAAGGGTGAGTAAATTCAATTTAGATTAGAGTTGGCCCTGATGTGTTAACCATAACTAATCAACTCATGTGTTTGACCAGGCGATTTAAGGCTACATGGCCAAATCTATAAAAAATCCTATTTTTCAAAAGTTAGTAAGGTTAAATTTATTATGGAGAATGTTAATTCACTTTACATTCTGCTATCATTTTCATTGTTTTTTACTAAGACTCTTATGACACTTGGATAGTGTTACGGGTATCTGTGACACTATTCAATCAAAACTCGATTCAAGTTCGGTCAAACCGAGCTCGAGCTCAGAGTTAGGTGGCTCGGTATCAAATCCGAGCTCGAATCCATACTTTATTAAGTTTGAAGGAATTAAAATGAAATTTTCTATATAAATCCGTAACACTATCCTACAACATTTTGAATTCGAACTAAAAAATGCAAGTTTGTCGAACTCGAATTCATCTAATTAACACTCAAATCGAATTCCGATATCGATACTAGCCGACTCGATACGGGTGTCACAACACCTATATTTTTTACTACAAATGACATGGCCGGTTTGACTATTCGCGGTTTGCATATTGGGCCAGGTCTACAAAAAATCTAGGCGGTTTGACCATCGTCCCTCCACGGTTGAACCGCTGATCCGGTTCCTGATCTCTGTCCGGGTTTAAGAACTTAACAACTATACTGGACAGTGTTGTGTCGCCACTCTCGCTTTGTCCCGATTCTTCTCTCTTCTTTCACTCTTCCTCTGTTGCTCTTTATTACCCCCCTCCTCTCTCTCTCCCCTCCTTATTCTTGATCCTAATCTCTCTCCTCTATTCATCGTTCTTGATTATCCAGTTCAATTGCGCCGTTAAAACCCTATTTTTAGCAAATTTGGGAACTCAGATTGCAAACCCTAAGATTTCTACCCTCACATCAGAAACCCTAAGGTTGGTGTCATAGAAATCAAGATGGTAAGAGGAGGAAGAGGAGGCAGAATTTCAGGGGTTGCTTTACCAATATTGGCACTCCATGCAGTGAATGAGTTTAACAGACTCGACCGTAAACCCTTGGTCACTGCGGGCCTTCTTGCTGCTAATACTCTTGTTTACACGAGGCCTGGTTTACTCGATTCTGTCCTTCCTTCCCTTGAGGAAGTCTGGTTCAATCCCCATATCATTCTCAAGGTGATCCTCTATTTTTTTTTTTTCAAGTTCAAGGAATTTATTTTACTTTTCTGTCTCCTAAATTGTGATTTCGTACATTTGTATTCTTTCTTTTAACCTTAACCGGTTAGTTAATTATTATTGGTCTCTTATTGGACCTACATTGTGTTTTCTGAATTATCTGTGATTAATGTCTAGGTCCTAATATAGATTAGGGATACCATCATAAGGACAGCATTCATAATTCAAGTCATTCATCCTGATTCCCCCCCCCCCTCATTTTGTTGTTTGTAGTGAAACTCAAAAATCCTTCTCAGAAAAGATTAACTATTAACGTCCAACCAATGTTTAATTAACTGATTGATTGACTTTGAAGATGACAGCACATATTTATTAACCTTTTTCTTGTTTTGAAGTTTTACCAAAATGGGTCCCTAAGGGGATAGCTAAGTGGCAACAGCCCCCAGCCCCGACCTCATGATTCAGGGTTTGATTCTTATTGTAACCAAAAAAAAGGTTTTACCAAAATTGGCTGATTTTGGATGGAATCAGCTCATGTTATCTCCTTATGTACTAATAAAAATATTGGCTTTTGGTACAGAGAGTTTATGCTTGCCAATTTTGGAGTTTTTCTGAATGTTGATTCTAAGTTGTTCCTAGTCATGTTGACTCTTACAAATTCAACATGGTTTTCAAATTTTACTCTTGCAATCATTTCGGATTATAGAAGCAACTAATAAAGAGTGACATTGGTTTTGCCACCATATATGGGTCTAGTTTTAGAAGCATTAAACAAAGCACTTTTGAAGAGATGTGGTATTAAGAAAAATCTCTTTCAGCCCTTATTTACTAGGTTTTTCCCATACTTTGTAGAGATCACAATAATTGTATAGCAGTCACATTATTTTCTATTTATTTTATCTTTTGAATTGTTTCCTTAGAGTCAATGATGTAATTTTTTTTGAAGTTCTCTGTACATTGAATATTGTGAGTTGCCTCAACCATTGTTCTTTGTCTTTGTGGTATCAGAGGGCTACTTAGCTCTTACAAGTGTAAAAGTTTCTGATCCTCTTCAATGGCCAGTTCATTACTTCCATCACTTGCATGACTTGACGATGTTAACATAATGTCATTGCTGCCTTTAAACTCAACTCACATGCTTTGGATAGCAGAATTAATTCCTCTCCTTTGTGGCTATGATTTTTCGGAATATGTTCATAGCAGCTATACTACTCTACAATGCTACCATCCATCTTTGGACTTTCTTCAAGAGGGTTTTTCCTTTTTTTTTGGGAGGGGGTTTGTCGAGGAGGACCTCATGATCTCTGATATGATTAGTTTATGGGAGGTTTTGAGGGAACTTATCTTGTCTTGCCTCAAGGTCGAGGGAGATAACTATGGAAATGGTTTTCCTCTCATTTTTCTATATGTTTTTGTTGGTGAAGCCAAATTCAATACTACTAAGATTGTAGACGGCAAAACCAAGGCTTGGGGAAACAGAGGTCTCATTGAGCTAGATGTTAACAAGATATGCTTATTTATTATATGCCCGCCAGTAAGTAAGTGCCCAAACTTTGGTTTCATTTGCTATTCATTACTAATTAGTATGTAGGATATTTGTGGAATTTTTTGTAATAAACTTCTTGACAAGAAGTATATCATGACTGAGCCATGAATTACAACTGTGGTCCCTTGATTTTTTTTCCCCTTTAAACAATTAAGAAACCTTAAAAGTTTTACCTTTTGTTATTTCAGCAGCTATTTTCTTTCAGCCTTGATCCTGATTCTGGCATTTTAACTACTAGGTAATATGTATGCCAATGTGAGCAATGTGGTAAGGTTTTCGGGGCTCACGTGTTCTTTTAATTTGCAAGTTCTATTTTATGACAAATCCCATTGAATTTCTCTGGGGATAACTGCACATTGTATGTTTGTAGTCTTTGGCTGATTCCCACTGTCATTGAATGAAGTAAACCACTGTGTATGGCCGCAAGTTCCTTATTTCTTACCTTGCTGTCCATAGAGAGATTCTTACTCCTAGAAATTCCCAAGTTCTCAATTAACCAATCATATCCATATATAGGGAAGTCATAAAAACTAAACTTCTTCTCATGATATAGAGAGTTTGCAAGTATTTAACCTCACATATTTTTATTTTCTTTGTAATACTTTTGTTTGAGCAGTACATGGATCTGAAGCGCTTCTTCCTGTCTCCATTCTACCATATGGGTGAATCTCACCTGTTTTACAACATGACATCACTCCTTTGGAAAGGAATCCAGTTAGAAACTTCAATGGGGAGGGTTGAATTTGCATCTATGGTATTTGCAGTCCTAGTAATGTCACAGGGCATCACCTTGATACTGGCCAAGTCTCTTCTGTTCATTGACTATGAGCGGGCTTACTATTCTGAGTACTCTGCTGGATTTTCTGGTATCCTGTTTGCAATGAAAGTTATCCTCAACTCGCAGAACAGCAGCACATATGTGCATGGGATGATTGTTCCAGCACGTTATGCTGCATGGATTGAACTGATTTTAATTCAAATGTTTGTGCCTGGTGTCTCATTCCTGGGCCATCTTGGTGGAATACTTGCTGGAATTTCCTATCTCTGGTTAAAGCGGACATTTTCAGGTTCTGATCCGCTGACAGTAATCATCCGATCTTTAGCTGGTTTCTTGAGCCAGCCTTTGAGTTACATGCAAAATTTGATACCATTTAGACGGCGCCAAATTTCTGGCAGAGGTACCACTGGTAGAGCACGGACACTAAGGAGTGGAAGTGGCGCCTGGAGATGCCGTACATGTACATTTGAAAATTCCAGTTGGCTAGGTAGATGTGAGATGTGTGGCTCTACTCGGAATGGCAATGGATTGCAATCTCGGGGCTCAAATCGGTCTCCTGACCTTTCCTTGGAAGAATTGCGTCGCAGGAGGATTGAAAGATTTGGTGGGTGATTTCAGTTGGGCATATCGACCTTGAACCATGGCATTGAGTTGCAGTCTAGGGTCACACATCTTTCTCATGTCCTCACTGCTAAAAAATTATGTTAGAGTAGAAAGAGCTGGTAATCTATTGCATTGTTACAAGCAGAAATTTACCTTCTAATTCTGACTACGACATGGTATTGCTTCATAGGATGCAAACTGAGTTGATAGTAGGCATTAAAGTGATAGAATATACTTTTAAGATAAAGTCTTCCACCATCAATGGACAGTTAATTTGGTGAGAAGAGCATTAGGTATCTTAATTAAGAGTTGGGTTCGGATCTTAAAAATGAAAAGAGTTATGTTGGAGAGTTTTCATTTTAAAAGGGTTTGATAATAATTCAGATCAAATTAGTAAAAGTATCATTCTGAATGTCAATTGGTCCAATACTTGAAAAAAAAATAAATAAATAAAGTCTTCAACCCACCAACAAAGGTAGCATGTCCCTTTGAAGAACTCTCAGCCCCATTTTGTTTATTTCTTCTACACCTCTTATATTCATTCGCGTTCCAATCAGCGGTTAGACCATCCCACAATTGTTGCACCATAAATCAGGTTTTCTTCTTTTCCTTGACTTCGTTCATTGCGTAACGCATGTGCTTGTTGATTTTTGTTTTGGAATTCTTTCAATGCGGCTCGCCGTCAGTCTCATCCCACGAGAACTTGGCCCGCAAAATATAGAATAATAAAAAATAATGAAATAATAACTGAATGCCCCATACTATGCAACATTAAAATTTAGAAATTTTAATTACTTTAAACTGTTTCTCATTTGTTGAGTGTCGGGTATCATGGTAGTCCAGTTATAGTAAACGCTTTTTCAATTAGTTTGAACTACCTTTTTTTTTATTATTATTTTTGATGCCATGGGTTATCACCGATCACCGCCCAGTGTTTGGGAGTTTTTCTATCACTAATCTGGATGGATTTGTGATTGGGTTTCTTTTCGGGAGAAAGATTTCCTAATATGATTTTTTTCATTTCTTTATAAAGTTGAACTATCTTATTCAACCTCTTAATAACATAACTAGAATTAGAAAAACTAATTCAAAAGAAATGTTAAAAAAAAAAATCTGCATTAGTAACTGCAAGACATAATTATAGTAATAAATGATATGATTACCTCTCCCTCCCTGTGGTATTATAAAAATCTTGTCTTTTGCATTACCTACGGTGCTCCCTGCTGAGCACGTCCTCGGGGAGCATCTCATTCTATTTGTTAATTATAAAACATTGATTTCTTAACATCTATATTTATATAATTACAGCGATCATATTACATAAAAAATTATAAAATGAAAAATATAATATAGAATTAATATATTTATGCTTGCATTATTTAAAAGAAAAGAATAATAATCAATTGAACTATTTTGCTTAGTTTATGTCCCCACGAAAATACTATGGCGGAATTAAAATTGTGGGATTAAACTCTTGGTTGCAATAAAAATAATAATGCTAACATTATAAAAAGAAAACACGATTTTAGTAATGGAATTTAGTAATGAAATTGTCATTTTTTTGCAATGAAATTAGGGTTGAAAATGGTTCTTGTCGCTATTTTGCAATGAAATTAGAGAGGAAAGCGTACTCATGGCAAAATTAACAACGAATAAAGTATTTATGACTAAATTAATAGTTAATTAGCTATAAAAATATTTGTGACCAAGTTCATGTCTAATTAGCCACGAAAAAATTTTCATAGCAAAATTAGCCATGAAGCTATCGTTTCGTGGTTAACTTAGCGATGAATAGCAATTTTGTGACTAAATTTTACTACGAATCTAATTTTCGTTATTAAATTTAATGATGAATCTCGATTTTATCACAAAATCAAGTGATGAAGATTAGACTTGTGAAAAAATTCGTTACTAATTAGTCACAAAAATATTTTTGTGACAAAATTTAGCAATGAATTCCGCGATTCGTGACTAAATTCGTCGTTAATTAGTCACAAAAATATTTCATAACAAACTTTAATAATAAATTCCGTGATTCGTGAATAAATTCGTCACTAATTAGCCATACAAAATTATTCGTGATTAAATTTGTCACTAATTTCCTATGGTGCTTGGGAATTCATGACTAATTTTGTAATTAAATTCCTTCTATACTCTCTTATAAAATATTATCAGCTGTGCCTCTCTTTTTGACCATTTCTAAGTAACAGAATTAGGTCAGTGTGCCTCTCTTTTTGACCATTTCTAAGTAACGGAATTAGGTTGAATATATAGTGAATACTAATATTTTCATCCAATTGACCATTTTGGATAATAAATAATTCAACTAATCTCTTACGAAATATTATCATATACATTAATATAATTTTACTTATATAAGTATATATTTTCTCTTTTGGCTAAGTACAAGACTACATTGGGTATCGAACAATTCTTTTAGAGACTAGACAAAAGGTGTACTTATTCTTACTATTATCAATCATAACTTTTAGAGAAGTTACAAATTTATTTAAGTAATTTAAATAAAAACCATGTTCATTTTATCAATGAACCACACGATAAATATTCTTCTATCTCTAATTTTATTGTAGATTTTCAAAAACTACTTTTTTATTGTTAATTTCATTGCAAACAGTTAATTTATTGCTAAATTCATTACAAGAAGTGGATAAAAGTAGATTCGTAACTAAATTAGCGACAAAATGTGTTTTCATCACTAAATTTAGTGACGAATCAGCTCTTTTATCACTAATTTTAGCAACAAATAGTATATTCGTAGCTAACTTTTTGCTGGGAATATGGCTTTTTGTTGTTGATTTAGCAACAAATTATCGCTTTCATCACTAAGCGACGAAATGTGTTTTCGTCGCTAATTTGGCGATGAATCGGCTCTTTCATAACTAATTTTAGCGATGAATAGTGCATTCATAGCTAACTTTTTGTGACGAATGTAGTTTATAATATTACTAGTTATTGCCCTGTGCAATGCACGAGCTGTCCAAAGATGTGAGATGTGGATTATATTTTTTAATTATACAAATACTTATTAGATTTATAATTAGTTTAATATTTGAACTAAATTGTTATCTAAATAAAAAAAAAAATATGACGTTTATTAATAACAAGAAAAAAAAGAAAAAGAGTCTAACCACTAGAGTTCTAAAAATGGTCAATAAATGAGGTAAAAAAAGTTAATAAGTAGAGTAAAAAGGTAACAGGAATAAAATATATATGAGGTCAACAAGTGAGGCCAAAAAAGAAGTGAAAAAACTGGGTTTAAAAAAAAAAAAAGAGAGACTAACTACTTGAGTGAATATAAATAGCAGGCATGGAAAGTTGGTCACTTTTTTCATATCGAGTCACATACCTTAGGATGGTTGTCGTCATGCAACATTTCACACTGAGAGATTTAGTAGCAAGAATATTCACATTTCTGTTATAAAAGCTTGCGTAGATGAATTCGACATTACATAAATAAGTAGTATTGCCGATGAAACATTTTGAATCACAACTCGTCCCGGTCATAATAGTCTTTGTAACCCGAATATTGGGTTATAAAGGTCATGATCATTATTATTACAGTTACGTAACAAACAAAAAGATAATAAATTTATAAATTAGTATAAAATGAACATTCTATCAATAGAACTTCATATTAAACATAAGCTCTTAAGAGGTCACATCTACCTAGAGCTAAAATAGAATACTCCGAACAAAAATAAGCAGAATAATATACATTAAACCTACACTATATAATATCATAACATCATATATTATATATACATGAATTGTATATGTCATATATTATGTACTCATTAATTGTATGCCCTCTATTTACACTTCTATAACTTATCATAATAAATATGACTGAAATATTGGTAAAGTACAAAAAGATTTAACAGACAAATAAAATAAAAGTTGTGGCATATGGTTAAGGCACTACAAGAAAAACGGGTTTCAGCGACAAAAATATCCGTCGCTGATACTCAAATTTCCGTCGCTGAAAGTCATTTCGCTAATTTAGCGATGAAAATTTTTTGTCGCTAAGAAAATCAGTCGTTAATTAGCGACAGAAATATTTCCATCGCTAACAATTCATCGCTAATCCGTCAGTAATTTAATTTTTTATTTTTTCTAATTATTCCTAATTACCGATGGATTAACGACGGAAATATTTTTGTCACTAATCTGTCGTCGAAGTAAATAAGAGCAAACCCAAGCGCACGATCTCGAACGACCGACCTGACTTCCCGACCCGACCCGCCCACCCTTGCACGCACCTCTCTCGGCCTCGGCCCGCCCGCCCGCCTACTCGTTTAAAAAAAACACAAAATTATATTTAATAAAAACATTAAAAAAATTATATTTAATAAAAACACAAAATAATATTTAATAAAAACAAAAAATTATATTTAATAAAAATACAAAATTTTATTTAATAAAAACAAAAAAGTTATATTTAATAAAAACACAAAATAATATTTAATAAAAACAAAAATTATATTTAGTAAAAACACAAAATTATATTTAAAAAAATACAAAATTATATTTAATAAAAACAAAAAATGATATTTAATAAAAACACAAAATCATATTTAATAAAAATACGAGTTTATATTTAATAAAAATATAAAATTATATTTAATAAAAAAATTATATTTAATAAAAACACAAAATAATATTTAATAAAAACAAAAAATTATATTTTATAAAAACAAAAAATTATATTTAATAAAAAGAGAAAATTATATTTAATAAAAACAAAAAATTATATTTAATAAAAGGAAAAAATTATATTTAATAAAAAGACAAAATTATATTTAATAAAAAGAGAAAATTATATTTAATAAAAACAAAAAATTATATTTAATAAAAGGAAAAAATTATATTTAATAAAAAGACAAAATTATATTTAATAAAAATAAAAAATTCTATTTAACCAAAACAAATTTTTTTTTTTCAAGTTTTAGTAACGAAAAAATTAGCGATGTATTTTTTCATCGCTAAATCCGTTACTAATCTGTCCAAAAAAGTTTTAACGACAGATTTAACGACGAAAAATTTCTGTCCCTAATTTTAGCGAGGGATTTAGCGACGAAACAATTAGCGACGAAAATTTTACATCTCTAAATCCGTCGCTGAATTTCTGTCACTAATCCGTCTCTAATCCGTCGTTAATAGCAACAGATTTTTTTTCGTCGATAATTTCTATCGCTGAAGGGCTATTTAGGTAAAAAAAAAAAAAAAAAAAGAGGATGACCAACAACAGTTACAGAAAACAATTGTAGAGGTGCAATAGTAACCGTCGACAAGTGGGGCTAAAAATGAAGAGGGAAAAATCTTGGGCGAAAAATAAAAGACAAGAACTTGGGCCCAAAAAGAAAAAAAAAACCTAGGGTTAAAAAAAAAAAACAAAGGGAAATGCTTGAATGAAAAAAAGAGGGAATTGTGGACGATCGCTTCAGGGTGTCAGAAATTGTGGTGAATAGTAAAGTGGTGCGCCCTTTACTATTATAGAGATTTTTTTTTTTTTTTTTGAAATGGGATATGAATTTTACATGTATACAGTTAATATTCAAAATTATGCCTCTATCTATTATGCTTTTATTATTTCGGATGTACCAAACGCTACCAGTGATATCCACTATGCACTTAGCAGCATCATGCTTTAAGTGTCCTTGTACCAGAAAATACCAGACAGTGAAATAAATTGTTTCATAAGAAATGACATATAAACATGCTACGTCTGTATCGTGTTAGTAATATGCACAGAAAATATATATATATATATATATATATATATATATATATATATAAATATATGAAGCACATAGCAATGTTTGATGCGCTTTGCATAACTTAACTGATCTACATGAAAAGGTGCAATTTTAGCAAAACTATGAAGACAAAGTAATCAGAATGTCAAATCATAAACTAAACAGTTCAACTGGTAGACAGTTATTCAATTGATAGATCTTATTTTGTCATACTTTAATAATTAATCAAATGAAAGAGGTTGTTGATGCTTGCTTTGTTACCAATCATAACACCCGGACATAACTTGACAACATAATAGAATTATTGCCAAGCCAAGTAAGTCAATCAAAAACATGACAGTATTTTGGCTCATGAAGGAGATGTAAGCATTTTTAGCAGCCTCAATAAGAGCAACTACTGATGGGCACTACAAGAAAAAAGACCTTTAATAGTGGTCAAAAACCACCGATAAAGACCTCAACAGTCTCTGGTAAAGGTTTTGAAATTTTCTCCGACGGCCAAAATTTTCATCGGCTATATTGACGTTAGTAAAGGATTTTACCAGCAGCCATGACCGCCGGCAAAGATCTAGATCTATGCCAGCAACTAGGCTGGCCGCTGGCACAGGTCTCCCATTTGCAAGCAGCCTGGCCGCTTGCATAGGTCTCCCATTTGCGAGCGGCCTGGAAGGCCTTTGCCAGCGGCCATGACCGCTGGCATAGGTGACCTATGCCAGCACACATTGGCCACTTGTATAGGTTCGCTTTTATCCCACCAGTGGCATGGCCGCTGATATAAATCCATGTTTTATCTCTCCAATAACCACATACCTGTATATTATTTTATTAAAATTTAAAAGAACAATATGTAACTAAATTTTTCATAAATATATTTTTTAACAAAATCATGCCCAAAGCATGAATTTATATACAAAATCATTATAAAACCAAGTAATATTCAAAATCCAAGTTATTACAAAATCAAGTTATATTCAGAATTCAAGTCATTACAAATTATCAAAAAAAAAGTAAGAATTATTCAGACAAACTAACCAAATCTTGGTAAGAAGTTAGAGTGAGAATTGTGACATCAACCGTAGCCAAACTGCCTCCAACCATTCAAACCCCACCTGTGATCAGAGAGTGCAAACAATGAACCACACAAATATATTAAAGAATCAGAATTAAAATAATTAATTATTTTTATATTTATTTTTAAAATCATTTTTAGTTAAAATAATTTCTTTTTTTTTGGTAAAAGAAAATGAAAACTACAGTTCAAGTGCCTGCAGGTCCACCTCATGTAAAATATAAACTACTATTCACCTAAGGCAAGAGATTTGAATGGGTGCTCAACTAGAGCAAAACTATACCCAAAAGCAAGAAAAAGATAAGAGTCACACCTGCTTGAGGGTCCATAATTTTGGGAGATAATTAGTAATGGGAGAGTCACTCCTATTGTATAGTGAGTTGCTTTGCTATAAGTAACATTATCATTTCCTAGTAAATATAAGCAATCAGAAATCCATGCCATATTTACTAGTAAATAATTAGTTATGGATTTCTAGTTGCTTATGTTTACTAGGAAGTGGTAATTTTACTTATAGCAAAGCAACTGAAGCAAAAAAAGGAGTATCAAGAAATCTGAAATAAAATGATATCAATTGCTAGAAAGAAACTGAAGCAAAAAAGGAGTATGAAATTGTAGGAGCATTTGCAAATTGCATGTCAAAATCTCAAGGACACAAACATCAACATAAAAACTAGGCATTGATGCAATTTAAACAAGCAAGGTAGACATAGAGAAGAAAAGCATTGACCTTAATTTCCCTTACTTACATAAATTTAGGCTCCATTTGTGTGAACAGTGTTTGAATTGGGTTTAGTACACTAATATTAGATAGCTTGATTCAATAAAATATAAATTAAATAGATTAAATATTATACAACAATTTATATTAATATTGTATTAATTAATTTTTAATTATATAATTAATATATTTTCACGAGCATGTCGACATAAAGTTATCCATCATTCAGTCTCACTCCTATTCGAATAATTATTAAAAAATTTGTGAAAAATAAAAATCTCTTCTAATTAAATCATATTAAGGGAAAAAGAAATTTTTTATGGAGAGAGTTTACCATGAAGTCAACTTCCAAGAAGACATGCCATTCTAAACAATTGATTCTCATTTTGAGACAAGGAAAAACAATGAGATAATTACATATGTACTTATAATTTATTTTTTACCCAAATGTTAATTTAATCTTAAAATTTTTTAATTTTTTTTTATGAAGTTCTAAATATAGAGACTTGATCATTACTTGGGCTTTTGATGAAATTACTAATGGACCCTGGGACCTACAAGGGCCATTAAAAGGCAATTCCCAAGAGATTTTGCAGAATGTGAACTAAACTCAAAACCTGGACATGAGGAAGTAATAAGCATATGCCAAACAAAGAACACCTTATGGTATTGGATTTAAATTTCTTGCCTAATGAACCCCATCAGCCTATAAAATCCTGTGTCTAAATCAATACTATATTGAATAGACCGTGATTCAGCAACACCGTACCCTTTCATCATCCATATCTTACACTCATTTGAATAAGTTCTAAGAAGAGATTTGGCGACAAAAAAGCCAACAACAAGAACACAGGATTTCTTGAGGGTTCTGATCACCATAGGCAATGTATTCCGAAAGGGATTTAGTTTGGTTCAATGGAAGATATAAATACACTTCTGTGTCTATTACCTTCATGTATTACATTACACCCCAGATGGCTTTTCTCATAAAACAAGATTTTTCTCATTGTTTTAGAAACTCCCTGTTACCAAAGAACTTCGCAATGGTGATAGACAGAGACAGAAAAACAGGTCCTGTCTAACTTGAGCATTTTCAGAACAAACATCCAAAAGAAAATGAAGATGCAGGAGCACTGACATCCAAATCGAGACAACAACAAGATCATATTGCAGATTAATTTTGGTGTTCATTACCAATCCCAAATAACAACTCACAAAGGAGTTCTTACTAGAACTCTTTCAAGCACATTAATTTTGGTGCATATCTAGTGAAATTGATGTATGCATAAGATCTATATCATCTATACTGAAGCAAAAAGCCTAAGGCGAACAAGGTAAACAGACTAAGAAGGTTAAAAGACCCATTATCCAGATCTCTCTCTCTCTCTCTCTCTCTCTCTCTCTCTCTAACAATTGCACATTCAAACCCACTAAAAGAAGATAACTAAAACTAAAAAAAGAATAGAACAGATTGTGTGAACTGACCGAACTTGGGTAGATGAAAATTTTCCTCTCTTGGGTTCGATATTGAAATCTTCCAGAACAGAATGGATTGCGCTAGGTCCCCTAAGCCCGACAACCAAACATGATGGACAATGCCGTTTGAATCGCAACTTACCAAGGATTTGACTAGAAAAGCTATCAAACCAGGTGGGTCTTCCTACATCAATCTCAATGCTTTTCTGGATGAGGCTAAACAAGTTTGTCACTAGGCTTGGAATTTTAGATTTTAAAACTAAATAAGAAAAGAATTACTAGCAATGTTGTCCAGTGCAAATAAGAAAAGGATTAGAATTTTAAATTTAAAACTAAAGAGTCATTCAAATATTATTTCCCCTTTATAATATGTTATAAAAACCAATCAAGTTGGGGTAAGGAGGAACAGGGGAAAAAAATCCTAATTACCATATCCTCCTTTATTTTTTGGTTTTGTCAGTGGGAAGTGGGGCAAGACTCACCATTTTGAAATGATCAAAGCTGGTCCATCATAAGATAGAATCCATCACAGACTTTCCTAATTTTCTGTACACAATGAACAGTAGTCAAATAGTTTGAAAGAAAAAGTTACAAGGTTGATAAATCCACAACTTCCACGAAACAAATTTGTAAACTTTATGACAATGCTCCATCAGTACCAAAATATTGCACTTCAAGGCCAGTAAAGGAGGCACAAGGGCCTACTATCTTCTCTCTTTTAAAGAAGAATTTACAGAGGAGAGGAGAGACGAGGAATTACATGGAGACAAGGTGTGCTCCCTGAGAAATATGACAGAAAGAACTATTAAAAATATTATATGAAAAGGAAATGAAGAAGAACCAACATTGTGCAGTAGTCTATCAGAAATTTATTGTACAACTATTGAATATGCATGCCCAGCAACTTCAATTCATGTGAAATAGATATATTTTATTTTTGGGATGTCATATAACCCCATATTCTTCTATCAATCAGAAGGATTTGCAAACAATACCATAGTCAAGGTTTATACTCTTAACACCAAATCCCACGAATTTTCTCATCCATGTAATAATGTTTACTACCATAGATAAATTTTACGAGCTTCTTCTATGATAAATTCTGGACAATCTTTTGTGCAATATTACTACTTGATGTACCAATATGACTAATACAGTATCAACATCTTAATGGTACCATAGAACCATCCAGACCCAAAACCAAGAAAGTTCATTAGTGCAAGCTTATTTATTCCTAAGAATTCTTTACCCAATATCAGTGGCACAAAGGGAGTAAGAACATTCAAACTCATTCATTCTCTCTCCCAAAAGAATCATACTTCCAGCAAGGCCCAAAAAAATATATATAAAAAAAAGAACAGAGTAAAGAATCAAAAAATTCAAGGAAGGAGATGAAATAACAGAACAGAAAAGAGTGCTTACATATCGACATCATTACTTGAGTACATATGCAGATGCATCTCTTCTTTAATAGCCGCTTCTTTCTATTCATTGCGTAAGTGAAGCAAGAAACCCTCCATTTGGGCATTTTGCACCTTCGGTTCGTTCCATTGCTTATGTTTATAGCAAATTATCCGATCAATTTCAAAATCGAGAGAAAGAGAGATAATCGACAAATTAACCTTTTGAGAAAGTATACTTCCCAACTGGATAATCGACAAATTAACCGGTTGAGAAAGCATACTTCCCAACTGGAGACGAGATCCGATGGACTGAGCTTAAAATTTATACAGAAAGTGACACCTGAGAATAGGAGATTGCAAAGAAAGTTTGTGAGATCAGAAGGGGAAAAAGAAGATGAGAGAGAGAGATGCTTACATTTCTGGAGAACTTGTTCTTCATCGTTGATTGAGAAATTGCTTTTGGCGAATGATGCTTTGATTTTCCCTAACATGGATGTAACACCGAATGGATGTAACACCGAGATTGTGGTGTACACACTATTATACTGCTGAAATATATAAAATATTTCTTTAGTTTATATATATATATATATATATATATATATATATATATATATATATATATAATTTTATTTTATTAATTTTTGATTTTGGGTATCGAATTTAAATTTTTGATATATTTTAAAATATCGTGTCCATAATTTATAATCAACCCTAATTTAGTGAAATGTGGGTATGAAATTATGTAAATTATATATAATATATTTATTTATATATTTAAAAAAAAAAGGAAAGGAAGGCACTGTGTTTTGGCCCAAAACGCAGCACCCACCTCACCCCCAATCTAATTAGGGTTTGAAACCCTAATTCGTCTCTCTCTCTCTTTCTCTCTCCCGCAGCTCTCTCTTCCTCTCTCGATCTCACTCCGCCGGTCTCTCCCTCTCCTCCGTCTCTCTCTCCCTCCGACCACCGCAAACGACGGTCCTCTCTCGCCATCTATCTATCTCTATCTCTATTTTGCTCTCTGTTATTCTCTTTCCCTCTCTATCGACTCTGTCTCTATCTCTCTCTATCTCTCTTGATTCGCCCTCCCCGCGACTGTCTCGCATCTCTTTACCACTCACGGTGGCTACTCCGACCACCGTACGCGGCTTATCCCCCTCTTCCCTTCCTCTCATTCCCGTTCGCGAACAGATTTTCCCTCTCTTTCCCGCGCGCGCGACTACAGCACTGTCTCTCTTCCTTGCTCGCGCGCTTTGCTCTCCCTCTGCCGAGAGCGTTTCTGCAATCTTTGCAGAAGCCCCAAACCGACAGCAACAAGAAGCCTCAGAAACCCTAGGTCGCGAATTCTTCTATGCGTAGGTAAAGATGAATTAGCTCTAGGGTTTTGATATCTCTTCGTAATTAAGCTAAATGTCTGAATTTTGTTTCGATTTGGACGCATTGCAAGATTCCGGACTGAGTTGTGGTGCACAGACGTTAGGGTTGTGAGTTGCAAATATCCTAGGTGAGGTAAAATACTAATTCCTTCGATAAATTAGATGAAATTAGGGTAAATTTAGGGTAAGGAGTCGTGTATGTGGTAGAATGAATGTTAGATTCGAATAGAATGCATTTTCTGAAATATATATGTGATTGTTAAGGTTAAGTTTAGCATTTTATATGATTGGACTGTCTGACATGAAAGAACCATATCAAAGGATGACATGATCTTGTTGGGTTGATTAGAATAATTTTCCTTTAGAGTTAATTTGAAATATGCATTAAGGTATCAGGGTTTTAGGGTTGGAATGGAATAATAGCTTAAAAGTTGGGGTTGGAGTTCAAGGATTGATATAGCTTTTTTTTTTTTTTATATTATAGTTTGTTTTGCATATAAGTAATTCAAGTACGATATTTGTATTATGGAACTAAACCTTTACATTTTGAAAATGACATATGGTTTGAAACGTTTGGATGAGAATTGAAAAGTTTATGATTTTTCAAATAATTTCTATCTTGTAGAAAACTAAATTTTTTCATGCTCATTCCGACTTTGAGAGGTCTTAGGGTTGAATTTGACTTGACTTTGATTATGTTAATTATTTATAAATGAAATGAAATTGATGACATTAGAGTGTATACATGAATTTAAGAATTTAGATTTGTATAAAATTAGGGAAAATTGATAAACCCCAAAAATAATTGAAAATTGATAACAAGATTGTGATTGTGTATTAGGAAAGATCAATTGAAGATTGGAGAAAGACTTCATTTAGACTGCATTGTGGAAATAGGGGATGAATACCCTCCCTAGATGTGAGTGAGACTTTAATCTCATGCATGAAAAGTGAAACTTGATTTTTACCATGTTTTCAACAAACCATGCTTTTGATATGCATTGACTCGACGTGTGACACTAAATTTCAAATTTGTTTTGTGATTATTGAAGTGTCGTTAATTTACGTTTTCTATGCCTATGCATCCATGGTTTGAAATGAAATAATATTGTTTCATTACTTAAGAACTAGATATGTTTTCTATTCTACCGTTACATTGGTATATTGATTTGAAATGATTTGATGAAATGTATTGACACACGGATTTGAAATGTTTTGATGAACTGTGTGGGCTGGATGCCTACTTGTGATGAGATGATGTTTCTTGATGGATTCCGTAGCTAAGAATGACGTTTGTAGAGGCACAGGTTGCACGGATACGCTTCTACAGGAGGTATCCGTAAACGTTATATGGCTATAGGCGCAGCCGGTTGAACCCACATAGGGGGAGGACGTGCGTGACGCCATTGTCTAGTACCGAGCGTGGTTCTATACATGATTCCGATCTGTATATGAGCTAGCCCCAGCGAAGCTCATGGCCAATATCGGGGTAGAGAGTGACTTTTGAACATTTTTGCATAATAAAACCCCCGATGCGTCTGTCCTTGGTCATGGTCGACCTTTGCCAGGATCATTTTCGGCTTGCTCTAAAAATATAATAATTGATTTTGAATGGATGTATATATGTATGATATCGTGTAATTGGCTAAATGATTTCAATTTACTGAACATATCATGTTTTACTGTAAAACGTAAATTATTGTTTACTAATAATTTTATTTGATACTTCAATGGTTCACCCACACTATTTATGCTTGATATTAATTCCCTCACTCATTGGATATCTCCCTTGATACTCACCCCTCTCATTTCCTTCCTCAGACAGGGTTATTGTGATAGAGCGACGCATCGGGCTCTAGAGGTCTTTGGTAACGTATTGGTGGATTCGGATATTCACGACGGTGAGATCTAAATTTAAATTGAAATATGAAATCCGTATTTTTTGTCGACCCTACGAGGTCTTGATATTGAGATTCGTAGTTAGCCATGTACATTTTATGAGATGACTGTATAAATTATGGATATTTATTTGTGAAACTCTCATATTGACTCATTATACTGTCATTGAGGCACTTATAAGCATTTAAAATTTTTAACTTGGGAATTGGTTGTATACGTGTATAAAATTTAGGCCCGTCCAGCGTGGCGACTGTTCATGCTCTAGTTGGGCATGACAGTAGAGGTCTGTGGTTAGGACTGCTAGTATTTATGATAGCCTTGCGTTGTCCAGATTGTCCACTGTGGATTGGTTGGTATTATTCGAATGTGGTTGATTGTTGCGAGGTCGGGATGACCCATTTATTTAGGTAGCAGGATGGTTGTTCAATATACAGGTTGATTTGTATATGAGAGACCTCCACAAATGTGGGGAGGTTCTGTCAGATTTTCTATAAAATGTAGCCGGCATTCAGGACAACTGGCGGCTGCTCATGACCCCAGTTTGGGGCGTAACAATTCTATTGGTATCAGAGTATCTAGGTTGGAGAAAAGATAGTAATAAAAATCTTCCCAAGTACATTTAAAAGTCCTCAATGCATTTGAGAGTTTCATACAGTCATTTAAAACCCCATACATGGCCATAGGCATATAAGTACATCTATTTTAGGGGGTTGGATACCTGATGTGTCTATCCCATCATTTCGTATTCAAATGCCTTGATTCATAACTTATTTTTTTTAGGGGGTTAGTTACTTAGTAACTAACCCTAATCCTTGATTTCTACCTAATAAAAAGGTGCTCTTTTTGTAGAACCATGCCACCTAGACGTAGTAGGCGTGGTGCACCACCAGAGAGTCCCTCAGTGCCTGATGCATTTAGGGCACTTGAGGCTCCATGAGTTCCAGAGGATGTTTCCTCTACTCACGCACCTTCATCGGTGCCACCCCCAGCACCACCACCGGCTGTTACAGCCGAGATTTCTCCACCACAACTCGACACCTTGAGGCAGTGGCAGGAATGGTACAGTAGATATAGGGTGCAGATGCCACCACCTCCACCACAGACTCCAGCGACTGCACCTGCGGCCATACCTGCACCTATGGCACCGATTCCTCCTCCGATGGTCGGTCCATCCATTTCTAGTCCGACCGATGATACATCGTTTACTTTGAGGCACATCCATGAGCTTACACAGTTGGTGAAAGAGTCACGATAGCTCGGATGCACAGATTTTTCAGGATCTAGTGATACCATAGTGGCGAAGCACTGGATTAACAGGAATCGCAGGATCCTTACTGATCTGGGGTTGACAGAGGAGCTCAGGTTGAGAGTTGTTGAGAGACTCCTCGACGGGGATGCCCTCTCGTGGTAGGAGGCTATCCGTGATAGTACTACACAGACTCTGCAGTGGGAGGACTTTCTACTAGAGTTCGACCGCAGGTACTTTACCCCGTTTCAGCAGGATCGTATGAGGACAGAGTTTTTGCACTTATTTCAGGTGACTAGGTCAGTCTCAGAGTACGAGACTGAGCTCAGAAGATTAGCAGCATTTGTCCCCGACATGGCTACACCATCTCAGATGAGGTTTAAGTTTGAAAATGGCCTCTAATTAACCATCAAGAAGTATATGATAGTGACTCCTACTTTTACACTTTCAGAAGTGATTGATTCAGCATATCGGGCAGAGGAGATCGTCCGAGTTGAGGCTAGGCAGAAAGAGAGTCACCAAAAAAGGAGGAAGACTGGGTCATAGGGTGGACAGTCTTCGAAGAGGGGTAGAGGTTCTGGATATCACGGAGGGTCTTCTAGTTTCAGACCAGCAGGAGCAGGAGAGGGACCTCGACCATAGAGTTTTGTGGCACCAGCCCCTAGTGTTGCTACACAGTCTACTGCACAGAGACAATCTTTCTGCCGCAGATACAGCAGCCACCATCATTTGGGGCATGTAGAGTACCGGTTACTTGCTTCCAGTGTGGGAAGCAAGGTCACATTAAGAGTTCCTGCCCAGATTTAGGTTGAGAAGGACAGACTTTACGGAGTTGTACGGGTACTTTTGGCATAAGCTAGCAGGGGGCACCTGCACACTCAGCTCTTACAGCTCCTTGAACTGTAGCTGGGAGTAATACCGTGCCAGGACCATCGCGACAACAACTTAGGGCCTAGGCTCGTGTGTTTGCGATGATGCACGATGACGCACAGGCAAACCCTGATATCATTATGGGTAATCCTTCTACAGATCCCTCAGTATAGGACTTTTATTGTACTTTCTTTATGAGATTTTGTATATCATGATATCGATATACAGTTTTGACTAGTTAAAGCTTTAGAAGCTTAACTAATTTGATATATATATATATATATATATATATATATATATATATATATATAAATATGTCTACTTTTCTTCGCATTTTAAATACCTTTAATCTTTTTCTTACCTTTAGGTACCATGCGAATATTTGGTATCGACGCCCGTATTCTCATAGATACTAGGTCGAATTTTTCATATGTGAGCGACACGTTCGCTCGCCATTCTGATAGGCCTCTCTCGCCACTTGATGAGGAGATTATGGTAGTCACTCCTCTTGATAAACATATCATTCGAGATACAGTCTATAGAGGCTGCGAGGTCAGTATTGAGGAGGCGGTATTAGAGGTAGATCTGATTCCGCTCCCTATCATCGATTTTGATGCCATCCTTGGGATGGATTGGCTGAGTTTACATCGGGCTTCCGTGGATTGTTTTACGAAGGAGGTTGAGTTTCGGAGGTCCGGGCAGCCACCGTTGGCGTTCCGGGGCCAGAGACGGGTATTGTCCCGCTGTGTTATATCTGTTATGAAAGCTAGACGCATGGTACGCCGTGGGTGCACAGCTTATCTGGCTTATGTCGTTGACACCACCGCTTAGGGACCAAGACTTGAGGATGTCCCTATGCTGCAGGAGTTTCCAGATGTGTTCCCCGAGGAGCTTCCCGGATTACCACAAGTTCGGGAGTTCGATTTCGAGATTGATCTAGTACCAGGGACCACTTCTATTTTTATTCCGTCATACAGAATGGCGCCTGCTGAACTAAGAAAGCTCAAGGTTCAGTTGCAGAAACTTCTAGACAAGTTGTTTATTCGCCCGAGCACTTCACCCTGGAGTGCTCCAGTGCTGTTTGTAAAGAAGAAAGATAGTACACTTCGATTTTGTGTGGATTACAAACAGTTGAACAAAGCCACCGTCAAAAATAAATATCCCCTGTCACGTATCGATGATTTGTTTGATCAGCTGTAGGGAGCCAGGGTTTTCTCTAAGATTGATCTCCGTTCGGGTTATCATTAGTTGAGGATTTGGGCCGAAGATGTGCCCAAGACAGCTTTTCGTACCTGATACGGCCATTATGAGTTTTTAGTCATGCTGACTAATGCCTCAGCTACTTTTATGGATCTGATGAACCGAGTCTTCCATGACTTCTTGGATTGGTTTGTCATCGTATTTATCGATGACATCTTGGTGTATTTATGGAGTGATGAAGATCATGTTCAGCACCTTCAGGTGGTATTGCAAATACTCCGTGAGAAGCAGTTATACGTCAAATTTTTGAAATGTGAGTTTTGGCTGAGACAGATAGGATTTTTGGGGCACATTGTCTCCGCGGAGGGTATTTATGTTGATCCGTGAAAGGTTGAGACTATATTGAAGTAGGAGCAGCCACAAACAGTTATCGAGATCCATAGTTTTCTCGGTTTAGCCGGGTATTATCACAGATTTATAGAGGGATTTTCTCGGATAGCTGCTCCGTTGTCTAAATTAACTCGGAAGGGGGTCAAGTTCGTTTGGGATGACCGCTGTGAGGCGAGCTTTCAGGAGCTCAAACAACAGTTGACCTCTGCTCCTATTTTAGCCCTTCCCACTAGCAATCGGGAATACACAATGTACAGTGATGCTACCCGATAGGGATTGGGTTGTGTTCTGATGTAGGATAGTCGGGTTATTGCATATGCCTCGCGACAGCTGAAGAAACACAAGGTTAACCACCCGACACATGATTTGGAGTTAGAAGCCATAGTCTTCGCGTTGAAGATATGACGACATTATCTTTATGGGGTGACCTGCAGAGTATTTACAGATCACAAAAGTTTGAAGTATCTATTTACCCAAAAGGAGCTGAATTTGAGACAAATGAGATGGTTAGAGTTTCTCAAGGAATATGACCTCATTATTGACTATCATCTGGGCAAGGCGAATGTTGTGGCAGATGCCTTGAGTCAGAAGTCAGCATCATCCTCGCAGTCGACAGAGGAAGCATACCTTTCTTGTTTAGTAGGACTCCGAGCCATAGGAGTCAGTTTGGCTAGTAATGATCAGGGAGACTTACTAGCTAGATTTGAGGTCAGGCCGACTTTGTTCGACCTTATCAGAGAGCTCCAGAGTACAGATGAGAAGCTTCAGGGTATTGCGGATAGAGTCCACAGAGCTGATAGCGGAGACTTCAGGATCCGAGATGATGGATTGTTAGTGTTCAGGGAGCGGGTTTGAATTCCCGCTGATATAGATCTCCGCAAGGCCATACTTGAAGAGGGACACTCCTTCGCTTATGCATTGCATCCGGGTGGTACCAAGATGTATCGGACCATTCGGGAGAGTTATTGGTGGCCTGGCATGAAACGGGAAATTGCAGACTTTGTGGCTAGGTGTTTAGTTTGCCAGCAGGTGAAGGCCGAGCATCAACGCCCGACGGGTACATTGTAGCCCTTACCCATTCCTGAGTGGAAGTGGGATCACATTACTATAGATTTTGTGATAGGGCTACCGTGGACTTCATCACGGTATGATACCATTTGGGTGATTGTAGATCGACTCACCAAGTCTGCACATTTTCTTCCTATTCGCAGCGACTATCCTTTGGAGACCTTGGCACGTCTTTACCTCGATACGATAGTCAGATTGCATGGTGTTCCTGTGTCGATAGTATCAGATAGGGACCCGAGGTTCATTTCCAGGTTTTGGCCCAAGTTGCAGGAGGCAATGGACACGAGGCTGAGTTTTAGCACAGTCTATCATCCACAGTTAGATGGTCAATCAGAGAGGAACATTCAGACCCTTGAGGACATGCTGAGAGTATGTGTGATGGATTTTTGGAGTAGTTGGGATCGACACCTTTCACTGGTTGAATTTGCATATAATAACAGCTATCGGGCCAGTATTGGGATGCCACCATATGAGGCACTGTATGGCAGGAAGTGCCGTACCCCGATATGTTGGGATGAGGTCGGAGAGCGACGTCTTAGCAGTGTTGAGTTGATTAAGGGAATGAAAGATAAGGTTAGGGTCATCTGCGAGCGGATGAGAGTTGCTCAGGATAGGCAAAAGGTATTTGCCGATCGTAGACGGCGACCCCTTGAGTTTGCCAAGGGAGATATGGTTTTCTTGAGGATATCTCTTTTGAAGGGAGTTATACAGTTCAGGCAGTGGGGCAAGCTGAGCCCCAGATATATTGGACCATTCCGTATCTTTGAGAGGTCGAGAGTGTGGCATACAGATTGGAGCTGCCAGATGAACTATCCCGTATTCATGACGTCTTTCATGTCTCAGTACTTAGGAAGTACCTAGCTGATCATTCTCATGTACTTGAGCCTCCACCTGTTGAGTTGCGAGAGGACCTCAATCTTCCAGTTTAGCCCGTGGCTATTGGAGATCAACAAGTCAGAAAACTACGGAGCAAGGAAGTTTCATTGGTCAGAGTCTTGTGGAGGAGTGACCAAGTCGAGGAGGAAACCTGGGAGTCCGAGGAGGCTATAAGGAGACAGTATCCCCACTTGTTTACTGTATAGCTTTCTTTTAGTTTCGAGGACGAAATTTATTTTTAGGGGATTAGAAAATATAATACCGACACTGTGATGACCGCACTATTGTACTCATATTCATGAAATATATAAAATTTTTCCTCAGTTTATATATATATATATATATATAGAAAAAAAAATTAATTTTATTGATTTTCGATTTTGGGGTATCGAATTTGAATTTTTGGTATATTTTAAAATGTCGTGTCCGTAATTCGTAGTGAACCCCATTTTAGTGAAATGTGGGTGTGAAATTATATAAATTATATATATATATATATAATTTATTTATTTATATATGTTAAAAAAAAGGGAAAGGAAGGCATTGCGTTTTGGCCCAAAACGCAGCACCCTCCTCACTCCAATCTAATTAGGGTTTGAAACCCTAATTCGTCTCTCTCTCTCTCTCCCGCAGCTCTCTCTTCCTCTTTCGATCTCACTCCGCCGCTCTCTCCCTTTCCTCTGTCTCTCTCTCCCTCCGACCACCGCAAGCGACGGTCCTCTCTTGCCATCTATCTCTATCTCTCTCTCTCTCTATTTTGCTCTTTGTTATTCTCTCTCCCTCTCTATCGACTCTGTCTCTATCTCTCTCTATCTCTCTTGATTCGCCCTCCCCTGCGACTATCTCGCGTCTCTTTACCACTCACGGTGGCTAATCCGACCACCGTACACCGCTTATCCCCATCTTCCTTTCCTCTCATTCCCTTGCGCGAACAGATTTTCCCTCTCTTTCCCGCGCGCGCGACTACAGCACTGTCTCTCTTCCTTGCTCGCTCGCTCGCGCGCTTTGCTCTCCCTCTGCCGAGAGCGTTTCTGCAATCTTTGCAGGAGCCCCAAACCGACAGCAACAAGAAGCCTCAGAAACCCTAGGTCGCGAATTCTTCTATGCGTAGGTAAAAATGAATTAGTACTAGGGTTTTGATATCTCTTCGTAATTAAGCTAAATGTCTGAACTTTGCTTCGATTTGGACGCATTGCAGGACTCCGGACTAAGTTGTAGGTGCACGGACATTAGGGTTGTGAGCTGCAAAAATCCTAGGTGAGGTAAAATACTAATTCCTTCGATAAATTGGATGAAGTTAGGGTAAATTTAGGGTAAGGAATCGTGTATGTGGTAGAATGAATGTTAGATTCGAATAGAATGCATTTTCTGAAATATATATGTGATTGTTAAGGTTAAGTTTAGCATTTTACATGATTGGACTGTCTGACATGTAAGAACCATATCAAAGGATGATATAATCTTATTGGGTTGACTAGAATAATTTTCTTTTAGAGTTAATTTGAAATATGCATTAAGGTATCAGGGTTTTAGGGTTGGAATGGAATAATAGCTTAAAAGTTGGGGTTGGAGCTCAAGGATTAATGTAGCTTTTTTTTTTTATATTATAGTTTGTTTTGCATATAAGTAATTCAAATACGATCTCCGTATTATGGAACTAAACCTTTACACTTTGAAAATGACATATGGTTTGAAACGTTTGGATGAGAATTGAAAAATTTATGATTTTTCAAAGAATTTCTATCTTGTAGAAAACTAAATTTTTTCATGCTCATTCCGACTTTGAGAGGTCTTTAGGGTTGAATTTGACTTGATTTTGATTGTGTCAATTATTTATAAATGAAATGAAATTGATAACATTAGAGTGTATACATGAATTTAAGAATTTAGATTTGTATAAAATTAGGAAAAATGGATAAACCCCCAAAAATAATTGAAAATTGATAACAAGATTGTGATTGTGTATTAGGAAAGATCAATTGAGGATTGGAGTAAAACTTCATTTAGACTGCATTGTGGAAATAGGGGGTGAATACCCTCCCTAGATGTGAGTGATACTCTAATCTCATACATGAAAAGTGAAACTTGATTTTTACCGTGTTTTCAACAAAGCATGCTTTTGATATGCATTGACTCGACGTGTGACACTAAATTTCAAATTTGTTTTGTGATTATTGGTGTGTCGTGAATTTACGTTTTCTATGACTATGCATCCATGGTTTGAAATGAAATAATATTGTGCCATTACTTAAGAACTAGATATGTTTTCTATTCTACCGTTGCATTGGTGATGAAATGTATTAGCACACGGATTTGAAATGTTTTGATGAACTGTGTGGGCTGGATGCCTACTTGTGATGAGATGATGTTTCTTGATGGATTCCGTAGCTACGAAGGGCATTTGTAGAGGCATAGGTTACTCGGATACACTTCTACAGGAGGTATCCGCAAACATCATATGGTTATAGGCGCGGCCGGTTGAACTCACATAAGGGGAGGACGTGCGTGACGCCACTGTCTAGCACCGAGCGGGGTTCTATACATGATTCCAATTTGTGTATGAGCTAGCCCCAGTGAAGCTCATGGCCAACAATCGGGGTAGAGAGTGACTTTTGAACATTTTTGCATAATAAAACTCCCGATGCGTCTGTCCTTGGTCATGGTCGACCTTTGCCAAGATCATTTTCGGCTTGCTCTAAAAATATAATAATTGATTTTGAATGGATGTATATATGTATGATATCGTGTAATTGGCTAAATGATTTCAATTTACTGAACATACCATGTTTTACTGTAAAACGTAAATTATTGTTTATGAATAATCTTGTTTGACACTCCAATGGTTCACCCATAATATTTATACTTGATATTAATCCCCTCACTCACTGGGTATCTCCCTTGATACTCACCCCTCTCCCTTCATTCCTCAGATAGGGTTATTGTGATAGAGCGACGCATCAGGCTCTAGAGGTATTTGGTAACGTATTGGTGGATTCGGGTATTCACAACGGTGAGATCTAAATCGTATTTTCTGTCGACCCTGCGAGGTCTTGATATTGAAGTCCATAGTTGACCATGTACATTTTATGGGATGACTGTATAAATTATGGACATTTAGTTTTGAAACTCTCATATTGGCTCATTACACTTGCATTGAGGCGCTTATAAGCATTTAAAATTTTTAACTTGGGAATTTATTGTACACGTGTAAAAAATTTAGGTCCGTCCAGTGTGACGGCTGTTCATGCTTTAGTTGGGCATGACAGTAGAGGTCTGTGATTAGGACTGTTAGTATTTATGATAGCCTTGCGTTGTCTTGGTTGTCCACTGTGGATTGATTGGTATTATTCGAATGTGGTTGATTGTTGTGAGGTTGGGATGACCTATTTATTTAGGTGGCAAGATGGTTGTTCGATATACATGTTGATTTGTACATGAGAGACCTCCACAAATATGGGGAGGTTCTGTCCGATTTTCTATAAAATGTAGCTGGCATCCAAGATAACGGGCGGCTACTCACGACCCCGGTTTGGGGCGTGACAATGGTGATCTAGGGTTTCGAAGTCCCCTTCACATTTTTCTCGACCCTCACGAGTTTTAGACGCTTGGATTCTGTTTGAGACGCTTACGAGTTCAACTGCTTTGATTTTTTTTTTTGAAGGGATAAGGTAGAAAAGAGAAGAGAGAGGGAGAGAATACAGACCTGAGAGACGGAGAAAGTGAGACGAAGGGGGAACTGGGTAGAGAAGAAAGAGGAGAGCGAGAGAACCGATTTCTAGGTTTTAAAATGACTTATACCAGCGGTTGTGAAGCCGCTGGCATAGCAGAGAGTAACTTTTAAGTGTCTTCATTTGTGGTTTTTTTCTTTTTTCGTAGGTAAAAAATCATCAGTGCCAGCGGTTTTGTCAACTGTCGGTGAAAATGGTGGCCGGTAAATGGCACTTTTTTTTTTTGTAATTGTCATTATATTGAAGGAAATGTAAATCAAATAACAACATTACTTGGAATTGTTTCTGGTAGATTTGAGTAGCTGAGAGCTGTAACAATTCCTCTGCACATCAAGGATGTCTAAACTATCGCTAAGTGTACTATTGCCCTCGCTCTATTTAAATTTGTGTTAATTGATAAGTAATACTCATAATCGGAAATTAATTGTAAATGACAAGATAAATAACCAAAAATAACAAAAGGTAATTTTGTTGGATGTTTATTTTTTATTTTTTATTTTTTTTTACCTTGGAATTAGTTTTTTTTTTCTTTTTTGGTTTAATCTCACAATAGTGGCAGTCATACTCTATTTCCACACATCGATTGCAAACAATAATATACAAATTTTGATCAGTGTTAACAACTATTGGCACAGCTTTGATCCAAGTGGTTTTACCTATTAACAAGAAATGAATTTGTGTTAGCATTGAATTGTGATTCTATTGAAAGCTTATAATCATGACATGAGTGAAACATGTACCAAGAAGGCTGGATTGAAAAGTTTGTTAATTTGTCATAGAAGACAGAGGGATAGTTTTTTGCATTATCTGTTTTGATTTTTCATACAACTTTTCATTGCACTTTTTGAATGTAATCATTGTTCTCCTCAATCTTACACATCAAGAAAAACTAAATTAGTTTAAGGATAATAAGATATGGAGGGAAGATAGAATTGATTTCATGAGAAATCAACTATCATCTTAGTGAGGCAGCCTATGGTAATTGTGGATCAAAGACTATATTACAGTTACTTTTTGTTGCAAGACAAATTCTTGTATAGTGTTACAATAGGAAGTTACTATGAGTTATAGGAGTCAAGGATATTAGGTATATGATTCTAACCATGGAAATCATTTATTTTGGGTCTCATGATCAAGATTATTGGGTATGCATGAATTCTATTTGCTAGTTTGATAGCCTCATATGATTTGTATGGTGGTCATACTGTCAGGATCATTGACTTACATCTATATATTTTTTTAAATATACTAGTTTATAAAGGAAAAGTATACTATCATAATGTTAGGCTTTTTTTTTTTTTTTTTTTTTTTTTTTTTATGTATCAGAATTATAAACTTACTCTTGATTAACAACAATATTTCTTGCATTTTGGTATCTCCTTTCTTTCGTGCTATAACCTCTTGGCAGTATGGATTAAATAACAATAACAAGAACATCTGCCATGATTTTAGTCATTGCTATTCTTAATGATTTTAAAAACTAATTGATATGAAAAAGCAGATATATATTATTTGAAGAGTAACCATTACAAATAAGTACATGTGACTTACTAAATTTGGCATCAGGCTTTTGATTGAATTGATCAAGATCCCAAAATGATGTGATGGGCAAAGATGTATCACAAGGTAGTGCTTTATCTTTCGGTATCTTCTGTATGTAAGCTTTTAGACTTAAGTAAACTTGCAATGGGAATGAACCTATTTGAAATGACGGTGCTATTTTCGTCAATGTTGTTTTGCCAATGTAGCAAGTCTGATTCAAATTTCTTTGCAATTTGCACCCAATAAAAATCTAGGTTAATGATGAAGGAGTGAATGGAAAAAATTTGTGAAAATTTATGCTCGAGTAAATTGTTTTCACACATAAGAAATGATAGGTGAAAATGTTATGGGATATTGGATAGATAAAACCTTGGCATCTTGGAAGACATAACATTGGCATTTGCTTGAGTTCTGCGTGGCTGGATATACTTTGGTTTTCTCTAAGACAAGTACTTTCACATACCATTCTGTTTGATCCTCTTGTAGTTCTTGAAGCAGAATACAGTTGTTTTCCATGTTGCGATAAAGCTAAATATGAAGGAAAAAAATAAAAAAAATGAAAGAATTAGTATATAGCATCTTGGAATTCATAAATAAAGAATGTACATGGACTCTACAAGTATGACACGGTACAACATGACATGATATGGTACAGCATGGCATGACACTGTACATAAAGAATACATCTAAGCAAAGAAATGAAGAATATTATTTATGTTAAAGTGTATTCATTATTTTTTGGAAAACGACCTTGTACCTTCTTAAACCAGAGGTTTAATCAGAATTTTCACATTGCTTGTAGTCTTAGCTCTTGATAGAGCAACATAAAGTTGGCCATGAGAGAATACTGGTTCTTTTAAGTATAGGCCAACAAAGTCCAAAGTCTAGCCTTATGCCTTGTATATTGTCATAGCAAAGCACAGTCGAACAAGAAATTGTTTTCTTTTAAAAGGGATAAGACAACACTGATCATTAGGAGATGATAGAGGTATTCGAGGTATAAACACTTCTTTACCACGAAGGCTCCCAACTGATATTTTAGCATGAATAACATTTTCATTAAAACCCAAGCATATCAAACGAGTTCCATTACAAAGACCTTCAGCTAGGTTAAAATTTCTTAACAATATCACTGGACAATTATTTTTCAAAATTAACTTGTGAGGAGGAAGGCCTGGTGGGTGTAAGTTGTTCAAAAGATCTTGGTTATAACCTTGATGCCTTCAGTCTATCGTTTCATCAAAACTGAGGTAAACTCTTTCAGAACCAGGCAATCTATCTATCAAAAGATCATTGATTTCATCAATAGACTTATTTTTTGTAGTAAGTATAGCTTTATTTGCAGAATAAAAAGAATATATTGTAATATTTTCAGCAAAAGGAAAAACTATGTGCACCAACATATTCAATGATATCTCATCATCGACAAAAGGAATAAGAAAAGATGGAGGTATTTTAACATTGCTATCCACAAATATAGGCTCAACAACATTTCCTATTCTTAGCAAATATGCTAAAAAGAAGGGTCTTATAATGCATGCATATTGCAAGATAATTTTATTTTTTCTAGATGTTTCTAAAGATATGAATTCACAAAACTTGCAAAAATAATGTCAGCTTGATTGCCTTTTTTATAATGGTAAAGTTTGTCTAAAATCCCCTCCAAAAATAATAATTTTTTTCCACCAAAAGAGGAATCAAAAGACATAATATCTTAAAGCATTTTTTCAAAAGATTTAGTTGCACTCTTTTTTGCCATTGTAACATCATCCCAAATAATGACTTTAGCCTTGGTAATGAGATAATCAATACTACTTTTTTTAGTTATGTTGTAAGAAATGTGATCTTCATTACTAATAGAAATTTTAAACCTTGAGTGAGCAGTTTGGCCTCCTAGAAGAATCGATGCTGCAACACCAGATGTAGTAGTTGCCAAAACTATTCCTCCACTTGATCTTATTGTTACAAGTATGGCACGGTTGAGAAAAGTCTTTCCGGTGCCTCTAGGTCCATCCACAAAAAGGGCTCCACTTGAGTTCTTTTAGACTTGATCCATGATAAGATCATAAGCTTTCTTTTGTTGTTCATTTAACATGGATACTATGGCTAGGTCATTTAGAAAAACTATCATAAGCTTTCTTTTGTTGTTCATTTAACATGGATACTATGGCTAGGTCATTTAGAAAAACTTCTAGCTTAATTTCCTTTTCTATTTCTTTTGTGAGATTTTCTTTCAAACTTGAGAGAAATTGAGCATAATAGATACCAAATTGAGCAAGGCTTTTTTCCATTAAATTCAGATCCTCACGTTATCAACTGATAAACTGCAATCTTTTTTGATGTCAACTTGCCTCAAATTTACACCAATATATATATATATATATATATATATATATATTTGGGTTTGGTGGAGCACAATGAGCCAAAACAAAAGTAAACCATTATCGTTGAGGTCCAACCATTTGACATAAACTTGCTTCATTGAGGCATTCTTCTACTCCGCTCTTAGTTTGGAGTAACAAAAGGTTTCAAAAACATGCCCTTCAACAGAGTTTAATTCATCATATGAACTTGGCTTTTTAACGGGGCATCAATAACATCCTCAAATAATATTACTTTCCTTTAATTGGGTGAGCAGAAATAACTCTGCCAATAACCACATGCTATTTTCCTTTTTTTCCTCCTAAATTTTGGCACCATCATTCCAAACAAAATACTGTGGGAAATCTTTCTACAAGCAATCTAACTTTTTTGTGTGTCCATTATATTCGTTCATCCTAAAATATTCTGTCAACATAGTTCTTAAAAACGTTTCATCATACATTATCTCTTTTAACATTGTTTCCTCTTCAAAGGCTACAACAACAACAACAACAACAACAACAACAATTAGAGCTACCCAACAATTGAGGTCGACTTTGGAGTAAGCTTATCTATTCGCAACAATCCTCTTACAATTTTATAAATAGGCTATTTCCATGCCTTCCTCATCAAAGGCTACCATCTGAAAATTTTCTAAGTTAATTGGAAGGTTTATTACAGGAGGATGAACACCAGCAACCTTAAATTCGAAGATTCTCTACATTGATTCAACAATACCAATCCATCTAGCTATTTGAAAATCCCTAATTTCATCAATAAAACTGTCATCATCTTTTGTTTCCATATGATAAAGAAACCTATCATGACCTTTGTATATATACTTATATAGGTATTTGACAACCTGTATAGTAGAGCATATTTCCTTATTGATACATGAAAATTAAATTTTGCTATCAAATATGGGTTGTAAGGTACAACCCCCCTGTTATCTAGTTGACATTTGCGGATTGTGACCTTTCTTCCATCATCACGATGTATGTATGTTGGATAGGAAGTATCACAATGAGTTGTGAATGCAACAAAAGATTTCGGATATTTAAACCATCATTTCTTGTTTAGATGCATACAAGAGCATTTTGGATTTAAGTCTCCACACGGTCCATGCATCATATGCTTGATAACTGAAGATTGTAGATGGTTGAAATTTTTTTCATCTGGCAATTTGGCATTGACTATTCTATTATATGCTTCCGGAGAGAACATTTTGAATATGTTCTTCAAGATAATAAAAAAATAAGCATGCGGTGAACCACTTTTTTGGAACTCTATTGCATAAGCATAAGCAGCCACTTCACCAAAGAGGTTCTTCTTAAAGAAATCGGATTTCAACTCTTCCAGTTTTGCTCGAAAAACTCTAGCAAGTAGGCCAGGTCTATTCTGAGCTTCCTCACCTTTAACCAAGCATTCTTTAATTTCAGACCATGATGGATTAAAGGTAATAGTTAAAATAGATCTGGCTTTCTATATTTCTAAACAAGAGCCATAGTATCCATGCATCTTTTTTGCATATCTCTTGGCCCCTCCAATGAGTAAAGCTGGTAAAATAATTTTTTTACCAACTTTCTTCATTGATTTTATTCCTGAAGACATACTATCAAGTAAGCCTTGATATACATCAATCCTGATTTCTATCTATTTGTTTTAATAGTAATCAAGCCTGGATGATTCCATTTTGACAAATTGATCAATCGCAAATTGTTGTACAAGCCTACCAGTATGCAGTAACCAAGACGTGCCATTTTCCCTCATTTGGAATTTGTATGTGTTAGAAAAACGTGACTCATACACGCAGCGGAAGCAATAAATAATAATTTTCGGAATCGTAAAAAGTGAGTTTGCGATATATCTCAATCGGTGATGCAAAAAATTTTCAGAACTGCAAACTTTGAATACGAACAACTCGCAGTTGGGATGATAGCCACAATAATCAACTATCAGCACGATGTCACAACGTACCAACCCTTAACCCGGTGATTTCATGTCGATCGGAAAACCCTATGAATAATTGTTCTTCTCAATAATTATTCTCTCTCTAATGAATCTCAAAACTCAAGTATTCTCTCAATAGAATTTTTCTCTCTCTAAGACCCACAAAATTCTATTCACAATAGAATTGTTAAAAAGTCATTTTATTTTCCAACTCCCGTAGGAGTTGTATAGAGAGAATCAAGGGAGTGGGGATAATGGGTAATTACCCATTATCCTCTTATTTTGATTTTCAAATATTTACTAGTGGTAAAACTGCCCCACATGGGCATTAACCAATATTTTCTACTTGCACACGAGGGCATTTTACTTCCGTCATAAGATCACAGCTCATGCAATCCACCATATCACCCTACAGGGTTTTCATACAGGGTTGGATGTCATACGACTAGCGAGTATACCTGCAAATAAAGACTCCTCGACACACCTGTTAGGATGATCGAGTAGTCACCGTTAGTATCAAAAGAAAGCTCGCTGTACCCCAGATTCAAGACTAATTACATTAATCGAGCTACTTTCCTCATCAAAAGTAATCCTCAGATATCGTTCGACTATGTATCCACTATTATGTTCAAATCCTTACATAGACGAACATAAAAGACCGGTCGGTGAATACAACACAGTGATGCAATGTCAATTGGTTTTCCTTTCCTAAACTCGAATCTATCGGTTTCAACTCAGCTGCTTTCCTAGACCTATCCCTCAAACCTCAATTTATCTTCTGGACTATCGGTAAACAGATTAAAGTAGCAAACACTGAATCAAAACCTCAAGAAACAGTCGAAAGTAATAAGGGCACAAGAGATCCCACCCAATGGATCTCGGGTCTCACACGGTGGGGTTTGGGGATAAATTTCAATTTATTGTCACAAGTAATACAACTCCCACTATCCCAAGTCATCTTAACACACGTGGTATGAAACATATGTCACAGTGTTATTCCCCCATCTCTCAAAAAAGGCATATGTCAGATTTCTCTAACACTGTACTGGTATAGGGACTCAGTCTACACATAAGACTTTACCCAGAGATCTCAGAGAGAGTACCTCAGAAATAATATCATAAATCGCAGGTGATATCCGAGATCTCAAATCTGGCTACTCACAGACAACATGGATGTGGGTACGTCCATGTCGGTCATATCGCATATGACCTCATCCTGAATATGTATCAGGGCCATTTATCTTCTAGCAGGGCCACTCTCAAAGCCTTTTACAGCTAGAAGCCGTCTTATCCCTGCTCACTTAGAGCTGGAGGTGGTCACTCGTGTGAGAGAGTCGACCTCGCCTGCCTGACATATCTATTATCACATCACAGAATATATATATGACAATAAAAGCAAATGCATTAAATGAAAATATAACATAAAAGTGATTGAATAATGCACTATAATCATATATATAGAAATAAGCAATAAGCATCAATATCATCAATAAGTATAAACTGAGAAATGTCAGAAGATACCCAAACTCAATGACTCTCTATATCCTAGAAAGGAGTCTCTAGTGATGGGTTTGGTGAAGGGGTCAGCCACCATGCTGTGTGTCGAAATGTACTTGACGGTCACTTCACCCTTCTCGATGATGTCTCTAACGTAATGGTATCTGGTGTCAATGTGTTTGGTCCTACTATGAAACTTAGGGTCTCGAGTGTAAGCGATAGCGGTCTGATTATCACAATAAATTATTACTAGCCTCCCACTATCCGCTACAATCCCTAAGTCATCCAGTAGTCTCCAGAGCCAAACACTCTCCTGAATTGCAACTGAATATGCCACGAACTCAGTCTCCATCATAGATAGAGCAACACAGGTTTGCTTCTTACTGCTCCAAGAGATGGCCCCGCCATTGAGTAAGAAAGCAAAACCTGATGTCGATTTGCGCTTATCCAAATCACCTCCCCAGTCGACGTCTGAATAGCCCACAAGGCGCAAATCGCCTCCTCCATAACACAAGGAGAAGTTTACAAGTCCTTTTAGATATCAGAAAATCCTTTTCACTGCTCTCCAGTGATCCCTTCCAGGATTTGCCTGATATCTGCTCACCAGACCAACTGCATAATAAATGTCCAGTATAGTATACAACATTGCGTACAATAAACTTCCTACTATACTGGAGTAAGGTACTTTACTCATTTTCCTTACTTCTTCCTGAGTTTTCAGACACATTTCCAGGCTCAGGCCTTCACCTTTGGCGATCGGAGTATCTATGGGATTACTGTCACTCATCCCAAAACGCTCGAGAATTTTCCTAATGTAGATTTCTTGTGAAAGAGCCAACATCTTTCTCGAGTAATCCCTCTAGATCTGAACTCTGAGGATGAACTCAGCTTCACCCATGTCTTTTATGTGTAAGCTGGATGACAACCACGATTTGATGGTTATTAAATACTGAATGTCGTTCCCAGCCAACATTATGTTATCCACATACAATGACAGGATCACAAAAGAGTTATCAGACCGAATTAGATAGACACAATGATCCTCCTCGACCATCATAAAATCGTAAGATATCACCTCCTCGTGAAATCTTAGGTACCACCACCTGGATGACTGCTTTAGGCCGTATATCGACTTTCGAAGTCGATAGACCTTATCCTCCTGACCTAATAGAATGAACCCCGGGGGCTGTTCTATGTAAATCTCCTCATCTAGGCTCCCGTTAAGGAAAGCGGTCTTAACGTCCATCTGGTGTAACTCTAGATCCATACTAGCGACAATCGCCAAAAGTAAACGGATCGAAGTAAACTTGACTATTGAGGAGAAAGTCTCCTCGTAATCAATGCCCTTAGTCTGCGTGTAACCCTTGGCTACCAGATAGGCCTTGTACCTCTCAATCGATCCGTCGGCCTTTCTTTTAATTTTGAGAACCCACTTGTTCCCAATGGCCTTTCTATCCTCAGGTAAGTCAATTAGCTCCCAGACTTCGTTGACTCTCATTGATTCCATTTCCTCGTTCATGGCCTGTAACCATTGATCTTTTGCTGAACCCTCAAGAGCCTCTTGTATAGTCCTCGGCACTTCATCACCTTGGGAGTCACCTGAGGATCTCATCCTCAATCGGGAAACGACGATGAGGCACTTGTCCCTGACTACTCTTACAAGGAGAAAGAGCCATCACACCTTCAGATGGACCGCTCCCAGTAGGACCAAGATTCGTAATAGGGTCTTGAGTCCTACCGCTAGACTCGGCTGAGCCACTAGGCTCATCCATCTCATAGAAGGTGAAGTCTCGATCGATTTCTCCTCTCTTAGGGAAATCACTCTCGAGAAAAGTGGCATCACGAGACTCTATCTCAGTGACAGTGCCGTCCGCATGTTCTCCTAGGAACACATATCCATTGGAGTGTTCGGAGTATCTAATGAAGATGTACTTCTTTCCTCGCGGGCCTAACTTGCCGTACTGATGTGAGGAATCATGAACATACGCGGCGTAACCCCATGGCCTCAAATGGCTAAGGTCAGGCTGCCTCCCTATCCAAAGCTCATATGGGGTGCTGACTACGGACTTCATCGAACCACGGTTGAGGACGTAGGCGGCAGTCAATAACGCATCCCCCCAATAAGAGATAGGTAAATTGGCCTGTGCCATCATCGACCTCACCATCTCCAACAGAGTCCTATTCCTTCTCTCGGCTATTCCGTTTTGCTGAGGAGTAGCAGGAATAGTTAACTATCTAGTAATGCCTTTATCGAAACAGAGATCTTTGAACTGCTCAGACAGATACTCGCGCTCCCGATCGGTTCTGAGAGTTTTCACCCTCATGTCTAGCAGATTTTCAACCTCGTTGATAAACTTCCTAAAGCACTCTAGTGCCTCAGACTTGTGCGAGATCAGGTAGATGTAACTGAAACGCGTGTGATCATCTATAAACGTAATAAAATACGTGGCTCCTTTTCGGGCTCTCACATTCATGGGTTCGCAAATGTCGGAATGGACCAATTGCAATGGAGTCCTAGCTCCCATTGCTTTCCCAAATGGTTTTCTAGTGGCTTTGTCCGCAAGGCAAAACTCACACACGGGCAACTGGACCTTGGTTAGCGGGCCTAACAAGCCACTCGTAGCTAACCGGGTCATCCTCTCTTGCCCTATATGACCAAGCCTACTATGCCATACATTCACATCATCCACTACATTATCAGATGCAAAAGTAATAGTAGAATAAGAATAAATCTCATAGAAGGAAATCATATCCAGTACATAAAGTCCCTCATGGACCAAACTGGAACAAATCAAAGAACTGTCATATGTAATGGAAACTCTAGAGTTTCCCAACAACATAGAAAATCCCCAAACATCGGATAGATACAAGATTCCACCTAATCTCAGGAGCGTACAATACGTCATGAAGATATAAGACTTGGTCACTTCGCAGCAATAGCTTGCAAGTACCAATCCCTTTCACTTCTATAAATGCTCCATTCCCCACGTACAACCTCCTCGCCTGGGGACTCAAACGGCGGAACTCCACGTATGCACTTCTGTCCCAAGCTACATGGTCTATGGCTCCTGAGTCTATAATCCACAAAGGAGAAAAGTTAGCGAGCATCATACTAGATGACACGTAACTCAAACCATGTAAAGAAGAAGGACATACCTTTCGCTCACCACACTTGCGTGCGAAATGCCCAAGCTTGCCACACACGTAGCACTGGACTTTGCTCTTATCGAGTTCTTTCTTCTTGCGCTTCTGTCCTTGTCGTCGGTCTTGGCAGGTTGTTTCTTCTTGCTTTGGCCCTTGGCTTTTTTCTTATGCTTGCACCACTTGCGCTTTACTACTTGGGAGCCCTTACTCGACTCTGCGATATTAACATGTGCAGAAGAAGTCCTAACTACCTCCTGGCGCTCCTCCTCAAGCTCACAGTGCCTACTCACATCCATAAAAGTACGAATACTCTCAGTGTGCTTGAGATAGGTCTTAACCACATCCCAGGAGTCAGGCAATGACTGGATCACACCCAGTACCTGAAGCTCATCAGACATCAACTCCCCCATATTCTTCAAAGAGGCGGTCATACTCGACATGTGTATCAAATGCTGCTTCATAGTATGATCGGGCCTATTCTTATACGTGATGAATTTATAAGTCAGCATCCTCAACTTAAGAGCTGACGGGGTACCATAATGCTCTCTCAGAGCATGCCAAATCGACATCGCAGTAGGATACTGCTCGTAGATGGGAATCAACTCATCGTGCATGCTGCTAAGAAGGATCACTCTCGCTTGGCCATCCTTCTTTTTCCAAGCACGATACACCTGTTGATCCCGTCGTGCTTGTGCCGTGGTACCCTCACTGGGGTCCACCATCTCGTTCTTAAGAACTTCCCCGAGCTCATGTTCCTCGAAGACAAACTGAACCTTCCGGTGCCAAATATCATAGTTGTCACCGTTGTGCTTGTCTCTCTTTATGAGATTTAGAACGATAGTTTTCGTTACAGCCATGTCTCTGTCACACAGAAAAAGAGACTTTAGTGACAAATTGATACTTAAATTCACAATTTTATGTACCCTACGAATCACCAAAACCAAAATGACTCGAATACAGATCCCAAGATGAGCGTATGAGTCAACGGACGCCATACACCACAATTCGGGATTGCATCTCATCATTCGGAATAGGATTCGATACATAAAAACCCATATTTAATCACTTTTTATCATAAAACCCTAAAAATATTAGAAAAATCCAATTTTAGGACAACCTACGAGCCGCCAGGAGGGTTCACGTGCCGCCAGACCCCGATGGCACGTCCCACGCGCTCTCACGCGCAGGGGAGGCGCCTGGGCACGTGTAGCACGTGCAGCGCGTCAGGCATGCGTTAGCGCATGCGCCCTACTCGAGTTAGCGCACGCGCCTGACACGCGGGCACGCAAGCAACGCGCCTGCATGCACGCGGCCCGCGGCCCTGGGTCGGGTCCGGACGCGGGCGCGGGTCGGGACCCGGAACCCGGGTGCGGGTCGGGTCTGAACCCGGGTTGGTCCAGACCCGGTTTGGACCTGGCATTTCATGCGCCTCCGTGTGCGTGAGAGCCACACGCCCGTAGCCCTGTGAACAAAAGTGCCTCCGCCCACGTGTTGCGCACGCGCCTCACAGTTGGGCTTCGTCTTCGCCTAAATCGTTTTGCAAATGGGTTTTTCGACCCGTTTCTGGAAGCCTCACATTCCGGTATCAATATCATACAATATATATATCAAAATATAGATCTAGTAGAGACAAACACGGATCTACAATTTTATGTACTGATTTGACCTAAAACTCACCAAATCTGGGGTTGAAGGGTTCGGTCACTATTCACGACTGAATGTTTCAACCGGAATTTTCTTGACGTAAACGTACTCAGAAAATTATGAAAAAATTATTTTCGTGTTTTACGTGAGTTGGATAACACAATGGTATAATTGGATTCACGAAACTCATCCGTGATTGGAACCCCAAATTTTATATCCTATATTTTTATACCCAAATTTAATTTCGAAAAATTATTTAAAAATATTTCTAACATGCTCTAATACCAATGTTAGAAAAACGTGACTCATACACGCAGCGGAAGCAATAAATAATAATTTTTGGAATCGTAAAAAGTGAGTTTGTGATATATCTCAATCGGTGATGCAAAAAATTTTCGGAACCGCAGACTCTGAACACGAACAACTCGCAGTCGAGATGATAGCCACAATAATCAAACTATCAACACAATGTCACAACGTACCAACCCTTAACCCAATAATTTCACGTCGATCAGAAAACCCTCTGAATAATTGTTCTTCTCAATAATTATTCTCTCTCTAATGAATCTCAAAACTCAAGTATTCTCTCAATAGAATTTTTCTCTCTCTAAGACCCACAAAATTCTATTCACACTAGAATTGTTAAAAAGTCATTTTATTTTCCAACTCCCGTAGGAGTTGTATAAAGAGAATCAAGGGAGTGGGGATAATGGGTAACTACCTATTATCCTCTTATTTGATTTTTAAATATTTACTAGTGGTAAAACTGCCCCACATGGGCATTAACCAATAGTATGCATAGTACTCACGACAAGAAACAACAGTTCTTCTATCTTTCTTTCTGTGACGCAGCACTACAAATTATATGATATGCTAAAATCAAATTGTAGACAACATAGTAGTAATAAAGCATAAAAAAGAAAAAGTAAACTAAACTGTGATAACCAACCTGCCTTTTCTTTTTCTAGCAACTCAGTTGCATTTGTACAATTTTGAGGAGAAATGGTATTTTGTAACACCAAAAATCCGATGTTTTAAATATTTTTGTAATGTAAAGGAAAATTTGGACGTAATACCGAAAAATTTTAATGTTTTGATTTTACCATCCCCTTAAATTTTCAAGTGTTGAAAAATTTTCCAATTTTGATTATTTGTATAATTACAAAAATGAAATAATTAGTAAGTGGGTAAATATATTATAGTCCACATATTAAACAAAGAATGAATTGGCCTAGTGGTATTAATCTTTTTGGACAAATTGGAGGACATGAGATCAAACCCAATCAAATGCAAATTGGTGGAGGAATGAATCGATTCATGTGTTGGCAAATTGAATGGGAATGTGAGAGAGTGAATTGGTTCACAAATGAAGTGAATCAATTCATGTGAGAGGAAAGGAGAAATGGCAAATTGAATGGGAAGGAAGAGAAATCGATTTATGTGAGAGAACAAAAAAAAATGGGGTTCTGTGTGTTGAGTTGGACAAATCGATTCATCAAGGGTGATGAATCGATTTGTGACAAGAAGGAAAAGGAAGGAAATCGAATGGGGAAGGTGAAGAATCGATTTCCAAGTGTGCAGAGCACACTTCTGTGACTTGAAGCAATGAATCGAATGGGAGAAGAAAGTAAACCGACTTGCATCTTCGGTGGAAATAAGAAATGACCAAATTATCCTCTAAAGGCAACAAAATCCAAAGGGTTCCTAAGGGCAAAATGGTAATTTCGCCTCCTAAATCAATACAAATGAGTGTGGTTCTTTCATTTATTCCATTTTCTTCTCTTCTTCGAACAAGAACTTTCTCTCACGACTCTCTCTCTCCCTCTCTACATTTAATCCTGCATTTTCCCTATTTCACCCACCAAATCAACCCCTCTCTACAATAAATTCATTCTAGGGACTCCCAAACTTCGATTAAACTCGAGAAGTGGAAGATTAAACGGAGGAAATTTCGAATCTCACGAAGAGAGAAATTAGGGCTTTTGAAACCCAAACTCCAAAACTCAATCCGACTTCAAAAGCAAGGTAATTTCTCCTTCCTAAACTTGGGTTTTGCTTCTTTAATGCTATATTGTGATTTATTATGGAATATTGGAGATTTTTGTTAGAGAATCGAAACCCTAGAATTGACGTAGAGTGAGATTTGGGGAAAAATAAAAATGGAGATTTTATATACATGTAAATGAGATGTAAATGGTGGAAATGGAACCATGAATAGAGATTTTTGGAATTGGGAAAAATTTAGGGTTTGTGCAAAAATTTGGAAAAATTTATAAACCCTAGAAATATTAATAAATTGAAATAAATTGACATTGTCATTGTGATTATTGGTTAGGAATGCCAATTGGAAATTGAAAAAGGAATTTCATTGGACTTGAATTGGAAATTGGGAGTGGACACCCTCCCAAGAGGTGAGTGGATGGATTGTGTATCATATGAATGAGTAAATGATTTTAAATATGATTTATAAATTGAGTTTTGAAATGAATTTGCAAATGAAATTGAAATTGTTTTGTGATTGTGGTATGCCTAAAATGAAATTGTGAAATGACCATGACTCTGAACATGATTATTAAATTGTTTGCATCATGTTACTTTGAGATACTCATGTGAATTGTGAAATATTGCTCTACCTTATATTTGAGCATGCATTAATTGATAAAAAAGATTTTGGTAACATGGTGCTGGGAAAAAGGACTGCAGTTTGAGTCTTGCCACGGACCGCTTCGTTGAGGCGGCGTGACTAAGATTGTTTTATATATATTTAGTCTGGTGGTAGGCGAGATGGAGAGCCTTTTCAAGCCGCCGGATAACGTAGTAGCACCTCATGAAACTTCGGGCCAACGCCAAGGTGGAAGGGATTTTATGAAAATTTTGAAAAACCCTTTGGCAGGTCCTGCCAACGGTCATTGATAGGATAATATTTTCGGTAAACCCCAAAATTGTCGAAAAATTGAGATTTGACTGATTGAGTTGATTATATGAGTCATGGTGGATTGATATGAATGATTTTATGAGAATGAAATTTCATTATGGCATTCAATAATAGTTGATACATGTATTTGGGATTACCACCCTCACCCTTATTTATATGTTACATGCCACTGCACTCCACTCACTAGGTATTTTAAAATACTCACTCCCTCCTTTCAAATCCTTTTTAGAGGAAAGATAGACGGTGGTGAGTATTGGCTGATTCAGAGATATTTTGGTGATCCACGATAGGTATTGGTAGTGGAGGCTATTTTCTTGAGATTTGATGTAATTTCATCTGTAGAAGTGAAGCTATTATACTATTCTTTTGAAGTTTGGATTTAATTGATACTTACCGTATCTCTTGATACAAGTATTGGTGGAATCCAAGCTTGGTGTACGTGGAAAATGTTTATATTTGTTTAAAACTTATTTTTGCAAAACTTATTGTGTTTATTTGGGACATTTGGACTTTCATTGGGATTATTGAAATATTTTGTGATTGTGAATTTTGTGAAACTCTGGAATGGTTGGGAAGGCCACATTGCATGCATGCATGTATAGGATCCCCTCCCTAAATGTGTGCCGATGCATGCTTGTGTGTACAGAGATGGACCGGATGGGTCCTATGCATGCATGTTGTTTGATGATTTGTTATTTGATGGGTTTATTGTTTTACAAGCTTTATTGAAATATTTGAATGCCTTGCGTTATCCCGGTATATGGGGAGGTCATGCCCGTATGCCGAGATAACACAGCAGTTATTACGTGCTGACGGGAGAGTCGGGGCATGATAATTCTATCGGTATCAATGCATAGGCTCACGATTTTGAAAGTTTAAAGATTTGTAATATTTCCAAATGTCCCTATCGTTTTTCTAAAGGTTTTAAAAGTATTTTTCTTTTGAAATTTTAGATTTTAAAAGAATTTTCAAAGGATGTACAAAAGCTTTCCATGGATCAAAAAGGGTTAGGACTCAATTTATTTTTTTTAGGGGGTTAAATACCTAGCCTCATGTCTAATTTAGTGGGCTAAGCATAATATCTCTTCTTATAGGAATCATGCCGCCTAGACAAAGGATGAGGAATGTTAGTGAGATTCCTCCTTCAGAGCACGAGGATGAGTCATCCTCACATGCTCCAACTTCTTTTCTAGCTGCCACGAGCACACACCCAGCTCCATCAACCGGGGTTCCTCCACATCCTATTGCCGCCCTCCAGCAAGTGATGGAGTAGTGGAGTTCTTATGGGGCACAGTATCAAGCTCCGCCCCAATCTTCTGTTCCTCCTTCTACACCGGTTGTGGCGCCTAGTATTCCCACAGTATCTGCTTCACGGGTTGTTGCATCAACTGAACGTCCTACAATCGAGTTGTCAAAGCTACTCAAAGAGGCAAGACAGCTCCGATGTGATACTTTTTCTGGCACTTGTGATGCCATAATGGCCAAGGAATGGATTGGCCGAGTTTAGGAGACCGTCTCCGATATGAGACTAAGTGATGAGATGAAGTTGTAGGTGGTGGTGAAATTGCTGGATAAGGGAGCTAGAACCTGGTGGGAGAATACGAAGGCCAGGGCAACCACACCTCTCTCTTGGACAGATTTTCTGAGAGCTTTCGAAGAAAAATATTACACTCGGTACTATAGGGACCAAAAGAGAGAGGAGTTCTTCAAGCTTGTTCAGGGAAACAAAACAGTGTCTGATTACGAATCAGAACTAAAGAAACTTACTACTTATGTTCCGAAGTTTGTGAACTCTGAGGAGTCCCTATGTGCGAAATTTGAATCGGGACTAAATCTAAGCATAAGGGAGAAGATGTCAATCATCAAAGGGCACACATTCCAAGATGTTCTGGATATGGCCTTAAGGGCTAAGAAGATGGTGACTGAAAGGGGGAAAGTTCGAGAGCATGGAAAGAGGAAGAGTCCCAGTGGTTTCATACCGGGCCAAAGTTCTAAGAAGGGTGGGAGTATGGGCTCCTTCAGTGGTGGATCTGTTTTGGGACCGGTTGGCTCTCCTCAAGGCCAATGCGTGTCTCAATTTAAAGCCCCTACCCCTAATATTGTTTCAGGAAGCCAATCAGTGGGAAATGGGAAGGAACAGTGCAAGCACTATGGCAAGTTTCACTTTGGGGTTTGCTTAGCACCCAAGAGGTGCTACCACTATGGAAAGGAAGACCATTTCCGTAATATTTGCCCAAAATTGGGACGAGGAGGTCAGATAAGGCGGGATCGCCCTAGTAGATTGATAGGCAGCCAAGCAAACACTCCTGTTCCACCTTCAGTTGGTACATCTCGGGCGGGGACTGGAAGCAACACTGTAACTGCTCCAACTCAGTGTCCACAAATGAGGGCACAGACCAGAATCTATGCAATGACCAATGAGGATGCCCAGAACAACCCTGACATAGTCACAGGTAAATTTCTTAGAAGCCGAACTTCATATTTTAGAATATTATGAAATCTTAGTTGCTTAATTCTGAATTTGAGGTATATTAGAGACTTTGCATATCATTAAGGAGAATTAAGGTGATTTTGATATGTGATGATAATTTGATGACATTGAGGGTTTTGAATTTGATTATATTCGGTTGATTTTGGAATTATTCCTTACTTTTCGTATGTATAGGTATGATGAAAATTTTTGGGGTTCATGCTCATGTTTTAATTAATACTGGGTCTAATAATTCTTTTGTGAGCACTGAGTTTGCCAAACATTCGAATAGACCCTTAACCCCACTTGAAGAGGAATTATTAGTTGTTACTCCATTGGGAGAACGGTTGTACAGAAACACCGTGTTCAAGGCTTGTAAAGTAGAGGTAAATGGAGAAATTCTTGAAGCAGATTTGATTCCATTGGAAATGAGGGATTTCGATACTATATTGGGCATGGATTGGCTATACCCTCATAGAGCATCAGTGAATTGTTTAAGCAAGGAGGTTAAGTTCTGTAGACCGGGATGTCCTCCGCTTGTATTTGTTGGTGAACGACGGATTTTACCGAGTTGTGTAATCTTGGCATTGGAGGCTCGAAAACTAGTGTACAAAGGTTGTGAAACTTATCTTGCTCATATCATCGACACCATTGTGTAGAGTCCAGAATTGATGAATATTCCGGTAGTGAATGAATTCTCAGATGTTTTCCCAGATGAGTTACCAGGTTTACCTCCAATTTGGGAGTTCGACTTTGTTATTGATTTGACTCCCGACACCGCATCTATTTCCATCTCTCCATATAGGATGGCACCTGTGGAACTTAAGGAGTTAAAGGTCTAACTACAAGAATTGTTGGACAAGGGATTTATTCGACCAAGTACCTCACCTTGGGGCGCTCCGGTTTTGTTCGTGAAGAAGAAAGATGGCACTCTCCGGTTGTGTATTGATTACCGACAGTTGAACAAGGTGACCATCAAGAATAAATACCCGTTGCTGAGAATTGATGACTTGTTCGATCAACTCCAAGGGGCGAGTGTCTTTTCCAAGATTGATTTGAGGTCTGGCTATCATTAGTTGAGAATAAAGGAAGATGATGTCTCCAAAACTGCGTTTAGGACACGGTACGGGCACTATAAATTCTTGGTGATGCCTTTCGGCCTAACAAAGGCTCCGGCCGCTTAATCAAATTTTTCATTCTTATCTTGATAAGTTCGTCATTGTCTTCATTGATGACATTTTGGTGTATTCTAAAAATGATGAAGAGCATTCAAATCATCTTCGGATTGTGTTGCAGACCCTCCGAGATAAGCAATTGTATGCTAAGTTCTCAAAATGTGATTTCTGGTTAAAAGAAATTGGCTTTTTGGGACACATGGTATCCGGAGAAGGAATATTTGTCGATCCAAAGAAAGTTGAGGCAATTCTGAAATAGGAACAACCCAAGAACGTCACCGAGGTACGTAGTTTTTTCAGTTTGGCAGGATACTACCGAAGATTTGTAGAGGGTTTTTCCAAAATTGCAGCTCCATTGTCTAGTTTGACACGAAAAGGAGCTAAGTTTGAATGGATAGATAAATGTGAGCAGAGCTTTCAAGAACTCAAAAAGAGACTCACGTCGGCTCCTATACTAGCTCTACCCACTGCTAGTGGTGATTATATTGTCTACAGCGATGCTAGTAAACAGGGGTTATGATCCGTTTTGATGCAGGGTGATAGAGTTATCGCCTATGCTTCTCGATAGTTGAAGAAACATGAGCTGAATTATCCTACCCATGATCTAGAGCTAGCTGCTATTGTATTCACCTTGAAAATTTGGCGACATTATTTATACGGAGTCACATGCCGAATCTTTACTGATCACAAGAGTCTCAAATATTTGCTTACCCAAAAAGAGCTCAACTTGAGGCAAAAGAGATGGCTAGAGCTGATTAAAGACTATGATTTGGTGATTGATTATCACCCGGGTAAGGTGAATGTAGTTGCAGATGCTCTGAGCCGTAAATTATTATCTTCTCATTCTCAAATGAGTTCTTACCTTTCATGCCTTGTTGGACTTCGTGCTCTTGGAGCCAAATTTGCTTGTGATGACAGTGGTGCATTATTGGCAAAGTTCGAAGTTCGACCTACCTTGGTGGACCGTATTAAAGAGCTCCAGGCACGTGATGAGGAGCTAAGGCAGATAGTAGAGAAGGTTCGCAAGGGGGAAACTGGTGATTTCCATATTCAGGCGGATGACATGGTGACATATGGGAAACGGATTTGTATTCCCAAAAATGATGAATTTCGAAAGGCCATTCTTGAGGAAGTACACTCTTCGGCTTATGCTATGCATCCCAGAAGAACTAAAATGTACCGAACCATCAAAGGAACTTATTGGTGGTCGGGGTTGAAGCGGGAAATAGCCGAGTTTGTAGCAGGTATCTAGTGTACCAACAAATCAAGGCTAAACATCAAAAACCGGCTGGGACACTTCAGCCATTGTCTATACCTGAATGGAAATGGGAGCACATTACCATGGATTTCGTGATGAGATTGCCACGTACTCCGAGTTGTCACGATACTATATGGGTGGTAGTTGACAGACTCACAAAGTCGGCTCATTTCTTGCCGATTCAGAATACTTATTCATTGGAAAGACTAGCCCAGCTATATATTGATGAAATTGTCTGACTTCACGGAGTTCCGGTGTCGATTGTATTGGACTGTGATCCTCGGTTCACTTCTAGATTTTGGCCAAAACTGTAAGAGTCCTTAGGGACTAAATTGAAATTTAGTACTGCTTTCCACCCTCAGACTGATGAACAATCAGAACGCACCATTCAAACATTGGAAGACATGTTGAGGGCATGTGTAATGGACTTCCAAGGGAGTTGGGATAGGCACCTACCATTGGTTAATTTTCCTACAACAACAGCTATCGAGCTAGTATTGGAATGCCTCCCTATGAAGCTCTCTATGGAAGAAAATACCGAACTCCACTTTGTTGGGATGAAGTTGGAGAGCGAAAGATTGAGAATGTCGAGCTGATTGAAGCAACGACAGAAAAGGTGAAGGTGATCCGAGTAAGGATAAAGGCAGCTCAGGATAGACAAAAGAGTTATGCCGACAAGAGAAGAAGACCCTTGGAGTTTGAAGAAGGAGATATGATGTTTTTGAAGATATCTCCTTGGAAGGGGGTGATCCGATTCTAGAAGCGAGACAAATTGAATCCAAGGTATATTTGGTCGTTTAAGATCCTTGAGAGGATTGGGAATATGGCCTATCGATTGAAATTACCTCCAGATTTGAAGAAAATTCATGTTGTGTTTCATGTGTCAATATTAAAGAAGTATTTACCGGATCCTTCTCATGTAATTGAAACTCCGCCGATAGAATTGAATCCAAATTTGAGTTTCAAGGTGCAACCAGTGCAAATCCTTAATTGACAACTCAAGCAATTGAGAAACAAGCAAATCCCAATGGTTAAAGTGTTGTGAAAAAATAACCAAGTAAAAGAACAGACTTGGGAAATAGAAGAATCAATGCGGAAACAACATCCGCAGCTTTTTGATGTATAAAATTTGTTTTGAAATTTCAAGGACAAAATTTGTTTTAGGGGATTAAGTGTTGTAACACCGAAAATCTGTTGTTTTAAATATTTTTGTAATGTTAAGGAAAATTTGGACGTAATACCGAAAAATTTTAATGTTTTGATTTTACCATCCCCTTAAATTTTCAAGTGTTGAAAAATTTTCCAATTTTGATTATTTGTATAATTACAAAAATGAAATAATTGGTAAGTGGGTAAATATATTATAGTCCATATATTTAACAAAGAATGAATTGGCCTAGTGGTATTAATCTTTTTGGACAAATTGGAGGACATGAGATCAAATCCAATCAAATGCAAATTGGTGGAGGAATGAATCGATTCATGTGTTGGAAAATTGAATGGGAATGTGAGAGAGTGAATTGGTTCACAAATGAAGTGAATCAATTCATGTGAGAGGAAGGGAGAAATGGCAAATTGAATGGGAAGGAAGAGAAATCGATTTATGTGAGTGAACAAAAAAAAATAAATGGTGTTCTGTGTGTTGAGGTGGACAAATTGATTCATCAAGGGTGATTAATCGATTTGTGAGGAGAAGGAAAAGGAAGGAAATCGAATGAGGAAGGTGAGGAATCGATTTCCAAGTGTACAGAGCACACTTTTGTGACTTGAAGCAATGAATCGAATGGGAGAAGAAAGTAAACCAACTTGCATCTTCTGTGGAAATGAGAAATGACCAAATTATCCTCTAAATGCAACAAAATCCAAAGGGTTCCTAAGGGCAAAATGGTAATTTCGCCTCCTAAATCAATACAAATGAGTGTGGTTCTTTCATTTATTCCATTTTCTTCTCTTCTTCGAACAAGAACTTTCTCTCACGACTCTCTCTCTCCCTCTCTACATTTAATCCTGCATTTTCCCTATTTTACCCACCAAATCAACCCCTCTCTACAATAAATTCATTCTAGGGACTCCCAAACTTCGATTAAACTCGAGAAGTGGAAGATTAAACGGAGGAAATTTCGGATCTCACGAAGAGAGAAATTAGGGCTTTTGAAACCCAAACTCCAAAACTCAATCCGACTTCAAAAGCAAGGTAATTTCTCCTTCCTAAACTTGGGTTTTGCTTCTTTAATGCTATATTGTGATTTATTATGGAATATTGGAGATTTTTGTTAGAGAATCGAAACCCTAGAATTGACGTAGAGTGAGATTTGGGGAAAAATGAAAATGGAGATTTTATATACATGTAAATGAGATGTAAATGGTGGAAATGGAACCATGAATAGAGATTTTTGGAATTGGGAAAAATTTAGGGTTTGTGCAAAAATTTGGAAAAATTTATAAACCCTAGAAATATTGATAAATTGACATTGTCATTGTGATTATTGGTTAGGAATGCCAATTGGAAATTGAAAAAGGAATTTCATTGGACTTGAATTGGAAATTGGGAGTAGATACCCTCCCAAGAGGTGAGTGGATGGATTGTGTATCATATGAATGAGTAAATGATTTTAAATATGATTTATAAATTGAGTTTTGAAATGAATTTGCAAATGGAATTGAAATTGTTTTGTGATTGTGGTATGCCTAAAATGAAATTATGAAATGACCATAACTCTGAACATGATTATTAAATTGTTTGTACTATGTTACTTTGAGATACTCATGTGAATTGTGAAATATTGCTCTACCTTATATTTGAGCATGCATTAATTGATAAAAAGGAGTTTGGTAACATGGTGCTGGGAAAAAGGACTACAGTTTGAGTCTTGCCACGGACCGCTCCGTTGGGGCGGCGTGGTTAAGATTGTTTTATATATATTTAGTCTGGTGGTAGGCGAGATGGAGAGCCTTTTCAAGCTGCCGGATAACGTAGTAGCACCTCACGGAGTTTCGGGCCAACGCCAAGGTGGAGGGGATTTTATGAAAATTTTGGAAAACCCTTTGGCGAGTCCTGCCAACGGTTATTGACAGGATAATGTTTTCGGTAAACTCCAAAATTGTCTAAAAAATGAGATTTGACTGATGGAGTTGATTATATGAGTCATGGTGGATTGATATGAATGATTTTATGAGAATGAAATTTCATTATGGCATTCAATGATAGTTGATACATGTATTTGGCATTACCACCCTCACCCCTTATTTATATGTTATATGCCAACACTCTACTCACTAGGTATTTTAAAATACTCACCACCTCCTTTCAAATCCTTTTCAAAGGAAAGATAGACGGTGGTGAGTATTGGCTGATTTAGAGATATTTTGATGATCCACGATAGGTATTGGTAGTGGAGGCTATTTTCTTGAGATTTGATGTAATTTCATCTGTGGAAGTGAAACTATTGTACTACTCTTTTGAAATTTGGATTTAATTGATACTTATCGTTTCTCTTGGGACAAGTATTGGTGGAATCCAAATTTGGTTTACGTGGAAAATGTTTATATTTGTTTAAAACTTATTTTTGCAAAACTTATTGTACTTATTTGGGACATTTGGACTTTCATTGGGATTATTGAAATTTTTTGTGATTATGAATTTTGTGAACTCTGGAATGGCTAGGAAGGCCATGTTGTATGCATGCATGTACAGGATCCCCTCCCTAAATGTGTGCCGATGCATGTTTTTGTGTACAGGGATGGACCGGATGGGTCATTTACATGCAAGTTATTTGATGATTTCTTATTTGATGGGTTTATTGTTTTGCAAGATTTATTGAAATATTTGAATACCTTGTGCTCTCCCGGTATATGGGGAAGTCATGCCCGTATGTCGAGATAACGCGGCGGTTGTTACGTGTTCGACAGGAGAGTCGGGGCGTGATTATGTGCTCACCGGTCTCATCGAAAAGCACCGTGCCAGGTTTTTGTTTGAATTCTAAGAATTCCTTCATGCCAACCAGGTTCTCCTTTTGCAAAAATCAATGGATACTCTAGAGGATCATAACATCTATAGTAATGTTTAAGGATCTGAGTGTTTCCTTTTGTTGTGTAAACTTGTATCTGTGGATGAATCCCATCGTGATTATCATTTTCTAACCACATGGAATGGACTTGTGAAACTGTAGGAACGTTTAAAACTTGCTAGTCTAATGCTAGATCAAACTTTAAGAAAATTTTGTATTTTGATAAGTTAGGCCTATTAGCTAGACTTCAGAAAAAAATATGCATAAGGATTTTTTTTCTGTCAATGGCATAAGTTGATCCAGAATTGACTTTTGGAATTTATCAAACATGGCATGGCAATTGCTCATTTCATGCTTATTGTCATAAATATAAAGTTGGATATTAAATATCTTCACCTAGACGGGGCGTTAGGGAACTAGTGTAATGGTAAACCCAACCTTGGATTCTAAATGTATAGATAACACTATTCCTTTTGCTAAGATTTGTGTCACAGTGTACTACGAATGATGTGACTCCAAGCATATTAATATAGCTTCTAACACATTCTCTGAATTCTTTACAATTTGATTATCCGTTGTGTATTGCCTAGTTCATTCTGAAGGCATTTGACTGTCGAACAACTTGACTTCACCTTTTGAGCAACAAAATCCAGGAGGTTCACCATAGAACCTTTTAGCCCCACAATACTGGCAGTTAGGAACTGTTGGCAAAATATAAGGAGCATTTAAATTTTTTTAAGCAGTATTTTTCTCTTTGATCGATGGCCTGATAATGGAAAAATGTACTATAGGACATTTTAATGATTTGAAACATATCATAAAATTGTAGAAAGAAACATTTATCATACCAGTGCAACGATCAGTTTGCAATTGGCTGCTTTCAAACGAATCAAAGCTTGCACCTACACTTCCAACGTGTTGCAGACTCTGAGCATCTTTCATTTTCTCTCATTTGTAATGTTTGTTACAAGAAATGGCACCTTGTAGATGACGAAGCATAGAAGGCAGCATTTCATCTTCACTATCAGATTGCTCTACCATTTGTCATATTCGAAATGAGTGACCATTTTATAAAAGCTAAGATGTAAGAATAAATTAATGACATTTTTTTTTTAATTATCATCACACCAAACAAAAAGCAAACCAACCGAAAGTCATATTGACATACCTTGATTTGCAGCATTAATAACTTCTAATATAGTGTTAGAAGCACGACTTTGTCCTATAAACGAGGCGTCGTTTGTTGTCTAATAAGATGTTGAGGGAACATATCTTTCCTTTGTAGGAGCATTGTCTGGCTCCAAAATAAAAGCCTTCAATTCATCAGTTTAGCCGGCAATATCATTTTTTGTATCCGGTTGCTAAGGCCTCTCTTTTTTTTTTTGAGTGATCAGTCAAATTTGGGCATATAAAATTAGATAGTAGAAATTAGTATTGAAAAACATTAATGCACCTATAGAGAGTGGTTTAGAGGTTCTAACACATTGCCAAAACTACCAACATTGCTTATTTGGTGATCAGGAACTCGATTGCCTTTCAGAACAGAATCAACTGATAAGATTATTTTCATAGGCAAAAATGTTACACTAGCATCACCAATCATTGAAGAACCAATATGTGTAAGTCCCAAGGTTAGAAGGGCAGCATTCTCATTAGTAACGCGAATCTGTTGACATCTAATCTCAATCCATTTTTTTTCCTTTTAAATAACATTTGTTGTCTTTCTTCATTAGTCATAAAACGATATTTTTCCCTTGCTCGATGATTTTTTCCAATTCGATGCTTTTCTTTAATATAATGAACATTAGTAGTTTGTTTGATATCATTGGCCAGAGGCTTCCCAACTTGAGCCATGGTCCGATTATGTCTTCTTTTCAACAAAAGTGAAGACTCTTCCTCACACATCACTACTGCATACCTTTCATGAATTTTATGATTTCTTGCCAATCGATGTTCCTCCTCAATTAACTTTTCATAGGATGAATTAGGTTTTCCCAAATGATGATCCTCCATGTTCATGGTATAGCTATTTGCTCAATGGCTTTGTTATTTGATAGGGGGATTCACTTTTACAGAATTTAGTTAGGAGTATAATATTTTAGCTAGTCATTGTAATTACCAATTTCTTTTAATCATTTGACCACGTATATGCACAATAAAAAAAAAACCAGCAAGGATGAACAAAATTGAATAAAACAACAAAAAAGGAACAGATGGCACACAGTACAAGAAAGTAAAGGAAAAACCACATTGCAGACATTTTTTCATAAAGTAATTGATAAAATTACAGCATAATATCATAAAATAGTATATAGCACATCTGTATTAGCGAAACAAATAGCAAGGATGAACAAAAGCATAGATCTAAAGAACATGAGAACAACATATCATCAGTTATGACAAAGCAAAGCATTCTTATCTTTATATACTAACAACCAAACTACAAGGATAAAGAAATGAACATGATAACAACAGGGGACACAAAATGTCAAAAGAAATACAAAAAGAGGGTAAAAATGGTAGGAAGGGAATTTGATCACAAATATGACAAAGAGAAAACAAACACCACCAGGGATAGAGAGCAATCAAAAGCATCATTTATAAGAGCAAGCATATGAAGGGAAAAAGGATACCAAACACAGGTCGAAAACCAAAACAAAAGCCGAACTCAAAGAGGGAATCGAGTATCAGATAACACAATACAGTAAAAAACATATAGACAAAAAATAAAGTGAATGCTCCAACATACGTAAATCCATGATCCGACTTGTAAAGTAAAACAATTACACTCCATTAGAGCAAAGGAAAAGAAAAGAAAAAGAACAAACTGTTAAAAATGTAGAGGATAATTTAACAGGAGTGTGATATGCCACACGTTACAGACACGCACAAAAAAAAAAGAGATGGGTAGAGGAGAAAGAGGCCGAGGCAATAGCAAATACTGCGTGAAAACTTAGTTCGTCATTTTAAATTTTCACAACGGTCATGATAGTTGTTTAACATAAATATCCCAAGAAGAAAATTGTACCAATAAATCTCAAAAAACAACATGCAAAACAAAGTCTCCAAGGAAGAATCACAAAAATAGACGCGAGCAAAACCATTAACCAAGTCAGGATAGAGGAAGGGGAGTTAATATTCAGAAGTAGTAAATGCAAAACAAAAGCAGGTACAATGAACACGAATGAAGAAAAGAAATTTTGAACACAATAAATGTATCATAATAAAAGGACAATAGAGAGAATGATAAAAAGGGCAAATGATAAAGAAGAACTCGAAGCAACAAAGGAAAGAAGACCCCTCTCCAAAATAGAGTAGAAGAAAATAGTAAAAGTAAAAGAAAGCAATCTGAACCAAGAATTTGGAAGAAGAACATAGGACATTCATATTGGCATCAGTTAAAAAAAGAAGAAGAAGAAGAAGAAGAAAAAAAAAATCATATGGCTCTGGATCAGAGACAGGTATAAAATGAAAAATCAATGGTGAAGAGGTCCAGAGGAAGTAATAAGTACGAAGGCATTAAAATGAGATTTGATAGGCAAGAAGAGCAATAATTGTTGGCCTAAACAATCCAAAGAACTATAGTATAGAAAGGAGGAAAAAAAATGATAAACAGGAGAGGTGGAGCAATTGTCACAAAGAGCATTTTAATGTTGGCCCAAACAATCTAAGGGACCATAATGTAGAAAGGAGGAAAAAAAAAAAAGATGAATGAGAAAGATGGAGCAACTGTCACAAAGAGCATTTAATAAAGGCACACGGATTTCAATTTGGCAAGGTTCATGATAATAATGGTCAGCCTTTACCGACGGCATTCATCGATTTGATTTTCGAGTTTTTTGATTAATTTAATTCAATTAATTCGATTTGATATTTTTTGAAATTCAAATTGAAACGAACCGAATTCGATTAAATTCGAATTCAATCAGAACCAAATTTGAAATTCAGTTTTCAGTTTGAATTTGAATTAAACCGAATTTAATGTATTAATCCGATTTAACAGAATTTGAATTTATAAAACTGAATTCGGATAAAAGTTTTTTATGCTTCTATGCTTAGGCCCATATATCAAACCACAAAAATAAACTTTATGCATTTCACAAGTTACTAGGCAACATATGGAGGCAATGACTAGTCAAGAAGTTTACTAATGTCGACCCATAAGTAAGTTGATGTCAACACTTGAGAGCAAAACCATGTGAGAGTTGATGTCGACCCAATAGTGAGTTGTTGTCAACACTTGAGAGCAACACCAAATAGGGGAAGACAAAAACACCTATTGGTGGAGACCTAAGCCCATCCTTATTTGGTGTTGCTCTCATGTGTTGACATCAACTTACTCATGGGTCGACATCAACTCCCACTTGGTATTGCTCTCAAGTCTTGACATCAACTCACTCATGGGTCAACATCAACTCCCACATGGTGTTGCACTTAAGTGTTGACATCAACTCACTCTGGGTCAACATCAGTAAACTTTGTAACAAATATCTTTACTAAATTAATAAAAAGGAAATGAAAAAGTAAAGGAATGCCAAATAAGCTATTTAAAAAATTAAATTATTTAACTTAAGCATAAGAAAGAGCAAGTTACAATAACCAAAATAACAAAGGAACCCAAGGGCCTCAAATATGTGGAGTTTCAAAATGACAAAAGAAATATATCCCATAAGCTGGCAAGCAGTAAAAGAAATAAATCCCATTTCAGTCATTAGGAGCTTATTATTGTTACTTCTTTCTTTTTTGGACTGCTAAATGTTGGTACTAAATATTAATAACGGTTGATTCAAACATTGATTATTTTACTTGTGCAATAGATTGAAAAAAAAAAGTGTTAAAGTGAAATCCTTCAAATACGCAAATAAAGTTATTAAATATTTAAAAAAATATTTAATAAATAAAATTAAATAAGAGAGAATGAGAGGTTACCTTGTTCAAAACTTTTCAAGATTCTTAATGTTTTTTTCCACATTAACTACTAAATGGAGCCAATTTTGGGTACATATTAATGTTTGTACAATTTTGGGAGTTAAAGAACTCCTAAGAGAATCAATAACTCTTCCTCCAGTACTAAAAGCTGATTTAGAAGCAAATGTGGAAATTGGAATGACTAAAACATCACGAGTAAGTGAAGACAATATAAGAAATACTGGACCTTTTTTCTTCCATTAGCTAAAACAGTAAAGGTTGGACTCTTAAGATTAATTTTGTCTTGTTTATCATTCTCAGTCAAATATCTATCTAACTCCAACTTAGAATCCCTAAAGCACCAGACTCTGCCTTCAGCCATGTGCCTTTCTTTTATTCTTCACATAGGATCACTATTACTAGCATTAGTGCACCAGTTGTATCACCGAACTTGGACCCAAGGAAGTGGAAGATGAAGAGGATGAAAATGAAAATGCAACATTCCTAGAAAAATGATCCAAATGAATTCTCTTATACTCATTAAACAACTCATATAATGCACCATTTACTTTTTCAGCCAATTTTTTCCTATCTTCATCACCATAAATATTACAAAGTATAATATCACAATAATCAAATTTGCTTCTAGGATCAAGTATACAAGCAATGAAAACCAACAAATTAAACTTTTCAATATTGTCCCAATATTTGTCAAATATTTTCTTCATTTGTGATGCCATGTTTCTAAAATCATCATCTTCACTTAAAAGATATCTTTCAAAATCCCATAAATGCAGCTAAAGTCATCTAAATAAGAGTTTATAGTAATACATTTTGTACTGGAAACTCTTAAAGTGAGAACATAAAAATGCCAAAGGAAAACAACCAATCTATTAACATTCTCCTAATCCAAAGAAGTTGGAACCCCAGATTTGGAGCCATGACTTTCAAGTTCCCCTCGAAAAGAAGAATCCTCTATATCTAACCTATCAAGTGCTCTCTCATATATTTGGGCCACACTCAACATCAAATAAGTGCCGTTCTATCTTGTTATAACATCCAAACATAAAGATTTATTGCAATCACATTTTTCTAAATCAACAAACCCCATGAACTTTTTCATCTTAGCAGGTGACTGCCTAACATACTTAACTACTACCCTAACACTTTCAACTAACCTGCCAAGGTCCCTTAGGCCATCTTGAGCAATTAAGTTCATAATGTGAGCAATACACCTAGCATGCATCCATTTTCCTTGTAAAACACATAGTTCCCCCTAATTGATACATTTGTTTTTTAGATATTCAAGTTCTATATCATTAGAACTTGCATTGTCAACTGTAACAATGAAAACATTTTGTAAACCCCAATTAACCGAACATATTTCAATAGCCTTTCCAATGTCTTGACCCTTATGACTTGATAAAGGACAAAAATTTAACACCTTTTATTTTTTTTTTTTTGCAAATTCCAGTCGCTATTAGCGAAATGAGCAGTGAGCCACTTATAATTAATTCTTTGCAAAGATGTCCAAGTATCAGTGGTTAAACGAACCCTGAGAGCTGTATGTTTGATTTGAGCCTTGAGTTTTGCCTTTTCATCAAGAAACAAATGATAACAATCCTTTGTTACTATACTTCTATATGAAATCACAAGTGCAGGCTGAATTGCTTTCATACAATGCCTAAAACCCACATTTTGTACAAACTTAAATGGAAGTTTATCAATAATAATCATTTCAGCTATAGCCCTCCACTACAAAATAAGAGTTCTATCCAGACGGATGAAAATTGTTTGTAAAACCCATTAGCAAAACTTTCTCCAATGGATGGGCCTTCAGTTGGCTATACACATGTCGGGATAGGTCTATACCGACAGTTGTGGTAACCGTTGAAATATATCTTGATATATACTGACAGTTAAAAAACCATTGATAAAAGTTATAGACTTTTATTATTGATTATACAAGTGTTAAGAAATGTTATATTTTATTTCACTGGTTAATATATGTTAGTATAAATTATTATCTTGTATCGTCGGTTGCAATGTGTTACTATAAGTTACTGTCATGTATCGTCAGTTACTAAATATGTTGCTATAAGTTATCGTCTTGTATCGTCAGCTACCATATGTTACTATAAGTTACTGTTTTGTATTGTCAGTTATCAAATATGTTACTATAAATTATTATTTTATATTGTCGATTATCATATGTTACTATAAATTACTATCTTGTATCATCGGTTACCAAATATATTAGTATAAATTATTGTCTTGTATCGTCGGTTACCATATGTTGTTCTAAGTTACTATTTTATATAGTAACTTTATCAAATATGTTACTATAAATTATTGTCTTGTATCGTTAGTTACCATATGTTACTATAAGTTACTTTCTTGTATCGTCAGTTACTAAATATGTTATTATAAGTTATTGTTTTGTATCATCATTTACCATATGCATTACTATAAGTTACTATGTTATATCGTCAGTTAGCACATATGTTACTATAAGTTATTATTTTGTATTATCGGTTACTATAAAAGTTAAGAAAATGAAGTGCCTTTTATTGTCAGTTAGACGAGTGTTAGAAACTATTATCTTGTATCGTCGATTAAACAAGTGTTAAAGAAAAGTTATTTTTATTGTCGATCAGTAGGTAAAGTTATCATCTTATATTGTGGGTTACCACAAATCTGTCTTGTATATTTTGTGTCACACCCCGAACCGGGATCGTGAACAGCCACTCGTTGCCCTGGATGCCGGCTGTATTTTTACAGAAAATCGGGTAGAACCTCCCCATAAATCGGAGGTCTCCCATGTACAAATAAGCCTGTTTAATCTTGTAAAATTCAAAATCATCATGTAATTAAAATAAAAGGGTCATCCCGACCTCACAAAAACCCACCAACCACAGCAGACACCCAGGACAATGCCAGGCTAAATAAACTATCAGCAATTCTAGCCACAGACCTCTACTGTCATACCTAACTAGAGCATGAGCAACCGCCACACCGAGCGGGCCTAAGTTTTTATACAATCTATAATAATTTTTCCAAGTATCATTCAAATACGTACAATTTCCTCAATGCAAATGAAATGTGAGAGTTTCGCAAATAAATATACATAAATTATATAGTCATCCCAAATTAAGTACACGGTTAACTACAAATCTCAATATCCAGACCACGCAGGGTCGAAAATAAAGTACGGAATTTATCTTTGAAATTAAACTTTGATCTCACCGTCGTGAATCACCCAAATCCACCAAAATCTCTAAAATCTGAAGCGTCGCTCCGGCACAACAATAATCCTGTCTGAGGAGGGAAAGAAGAGGGGTGAGTACTCAGGGAAGAACACTCAGTGAGTGAGTGGGTCAATGTAATCGTCTAATATGGAGTGTGAAACTAGAGTGTCAAAGCGTAAGTATACAAATCATATTTCAAATCATTATGCTTTTCATTTCAATAATATATCATTAGCACGCATTATCAAGTAAAATATGCATCCAAAGCACTGTCATTAAAATCATAGAACTGCCAGCCAAAAGTGTCCTGGCAGAGGTCTACCTCGACCTATGACAGGCGCACCGGGGGTGTTATATGCAAATTTATTTAAAGTGCTCTCTACCCCAACGTTGGCGACGGATCTCGTCTAGGTGCTAGACTTGGAGAGAGTATCCAAATCCTCCCCCTTTCGGGTTCAACCTGGCTAGTACCGTGTCGTTAATATAATCAAGACAACTCGTGGGATACCCCAGGCCTAGGCATATCCGGACGCCACCCAAGCGTATAACACCGACACTGCGGTGTCCGTACTATTATATTTTTGTTCAGGAATTTAATAAAATATTTCTCAATTTATATATTTATTAGAGAAATTTTATTATTATTATTATTATTTATTTATTTATCTTGATTTTCGATTTTGGGGTATCGAAATTGAATTTTTGGAATAATTTAAAAACCGTGTCCGTAATTCGTAGTAAACCCCATTTTAGTAGAAAGTGGGTAATTTCCTCATTAAATTATTTATTTATTCATTTATTATATATATAAAATAAAAGAGAGAGAGAGAGAAGAGGTGCTGCATTTTGGGGTGAAACGCGACACCTCCCCCAAATTTCAATTACGGTTAGAAAACCCTAATTGATTCCTCTCTCTTCCTCTCACCATCTTCCTCTCGCGACTCTCTCTTCCCGCAGTCACTCTCCCGCCTTCCTCCACCGTCGCCACCGCCCACTCGGCCACCACCCACTCTCTCTTCACCTCCATCTCTGTTTTCTCTCTCTCGGTCTCACTGTCTATCTCTCTCCTTCCCTCTCTCGGTTGCTCTCTCTCACTCCCTCCCGCTCCCGATCTCTCTTCGCTTTCTCTGCCATCATCTCCCGTGACCGCGGCGCGCTGTCGCGCTCAGCCACCGCCGTTTTCGCTCTCTCTCTCTCAGTCTCTATCTCACTCTCTCTCAGTCTCTCTATTTTCTCTCTTGATCGCTCACCCTAGCTCTATCTTCTCTCTCTGTTTCGCCCTCACTCTCTGTTTCTCTCTCTAACTGTCACAGTGTGCTTTCCTCCGACCACCGCGCGGCTCATTTCTCTCTTCCCTTCCTCTCTTTCCTGCGTGCGAACAGGGTTTCTCACCCCTCTCCCGTGCGCGCGATGACTGAACTTTCACTCCATTTCTCTGTTGCTTGCTCGCAGTGCTCATTGTGAGTACTTTCCTCTACTGACGACCCAAACTAGCGGTCATTGAAACCTTTGGAAACCCTAGGCCAAATCTGCCATCATCCTCTGCGTAGGTAAAGATGATAATTCTGCGTAAATACTTTAGGGTTTTGAATGTTATTAGTAGATTGGTTTTAATTGCTGACATTCGCTTAAATTTGGAAGCGTTACAGGTTTTAGACTGAACCAAACGGCGAGCGAAAGCTAGGGTTGCGAACCAAGAAACCCTACGTGAGATAAAAATACAAATTCTTTCAATACATTGGATGAATTTAGGGTAAATTAGAGTAAGAATGCATTGTGTATATTTAGGAATGTATTTAGATTTGATTTGAATTGCATTAATGAAATTCTATGTTTGAATATTTAGGTTGAGTCTAGTGTCTGATATGGAAAGAGAATATCCTAGATGATAAAATCATGTTGAGTTAATTAGAATAGTTCTCTTGAAGTTTAATTTAATGTATGCATGAGAATAGTTGAAAATCTAGGATTTAAGCTTAAGGGTTGATGCATTCTTTTACATTATAGGTTGTTTTACATATAGGTAATTCAAATATCATCCCTGTATTATGAAAATAGACTTCCTTACGTTGAAAATGATATATACTTCGAAACATTCGGATGAGAATCGGAAAGTTTATGATTTTTCAAATAATTTCTATTTTGGGAGAAGATTTATTATTTTATGGTAAATTCCGATATTGAATGATCTTGAGGATTACATTAGACTTGACTTTCAATGTGTTATTTATAAATGAAATGCAATTGATGATATTAGAGTGTATTCATGAATTGAAGAATTGAGGTTTGTACAAAAATTTAAGAAAATGGAAATTTATGACATAATTATGATTTTGTATTAGAAAAGGTCAATTGAGGATCGAGTAAGATTTTATTTGATTGAATTATGAGTATATGCAAGTGTATATGGACTGAACAGTGTGATGTTGTAAATGTACATAGATATAATTGAGGTTGAGGTGTGAGAAATATGTGATGTGTTATAATTGTAGTGACTTGATTGGAGACCGATCGAGGGGAGCACGGTTTCGACACTTGTGCATTTTAGGGAGTGATTGACCCTCCCGTATACAGTGAGTGAGATTTATTTCAATGTTTTCGTTTAATATGTAAACCCTACTTTACAACAGTTTGATAAATGAGTATGATTTATCATGTGCTTGAAATGTTTTGACTGGTTTTGGAAATGATTTTTGTGAACCGATGGAGTGTCCAAAAATTTGATTGAATTATGAAAAATATGCATCCATATGGTTGAAATGTATAATGTGCCATTTTATGCTATATGTTGCATTTGGTTTGTGAACCTGATTTACGGCACATATTTGATATGATATTGATTTTGGCATTGAGGGCTGTGGTATGTATTGTTCCATAGCTACGAAGGACACCGTGAGAGGCGCTTGGGTGGCGTCTGAATATGCTTAGGCCTGGGGTATCCCACGAGTTGTCGAGATCATATTTACGACACGGTACTAGCCAGGTTGAACCCAAAAGGGGGAGGATTTGGATGCTATCCAAGTCTAGCACCTGGACGAGGTCCGTCGCCAACGCCGGGGTAGAGAGCACTTTAAATAAAATTGCATATAACATCCCCGGTGCGCCTGTCATTGGTCGAGGTAGACCTCTGTCAGGACACTTTCGGCTGGCAACTCTATGATTTTAATGACAGTGTTTTGGATGCATATTTGACTTGATAATGCATGTAAATGATATATTATTGAAATGAAAAGCATGATGATTTGAAATATGATTTGTATACTTATGCTTTGACACTCCAGTTTCACACCCCATATTACACGATTACATTGACCCACTCACTCACTGAGTATTCTTCCCTGAGTACTCACCCCTCCTCTTTCCCCTCCCCAGATAGGATTATGGTGCTAGGGCGACGCATTTGGCTCTAGAGGTATGATAGCTTGTTGGTGGGTTGGTGTTTACGACGGTGAGATTAAGTTTTAATTGAAAATATGAATTTCGTACTTTATGTCAACCCTGCATGGTCTTGATATTGAGGTCCGTAGTTGACCGTGTACATATTTTGGGATGATTGTATAATTTTTGGACTTTTGTTTGCGAAACTCTCATATTTCATTTGCATTGAGGCATTTGTAACTATTTAAAGTGTTAACTTGGGAATTTGTATTATATTTATATAAATTTAGGCCCGCTCGGTGTGGCGGCTGTTCATGCTCTAGTTGGGCATGACTGTAGAGGTCTGTGGCTAGGACTGTTATTGATTTGTTAGCCTTGCGTTGTCTGGATGTCGGTTGTGAGATTTGGTGGATTGTTTTGGAGAGGCCGGGATGGCCATTGGTTTAATTTACAGGATGATTTTCATTTATACAGGTGTACAGGTTTAATTGTACATGGGAGACCTCCGATTTATGAGGAGGTTCTGCCCAATTTTCTGTAGAAATACAGTTGGTATCCAGGGCAACGGGCGACTGTTCACGATTCCCGGTTCGGGGCGTGACAAAGCGCCTCTCACGGTGTCCTTCATAGCTTCGGAACAATGCATACCAAAGCCCTCAAGGCCAAAATCAATATCGTATCAAGAATGTGCCGTAAATCAGGTTCACAAACCAAATGCAACATATAGCATAAAATGACACATTATACATTTCAACCACATGGATGCATAATTTCATAATTCAACCTAATTTTTGGACACTCCATCGGTTCACAAAAAGTCAGTTCCAAAACCAGTAAAAATATTTCAAGTACACAACAAATCATGCTCATTTATCAAAATGTTGTAAAATAGGGTTTACATATTAAACAAAAACATTGAAATAAATCTCACTCACTGTATACGGGAGGGTCAATCACTCCCTACAATGCACAACAAGTGTCGAAACTGTGCTCCCCTCGATCGGTCTCCAAGCAGGTCACTACAATTGTAACACATCACATATGTCATGAGTTGAAAAATTACTAAGTTAGTTAGCATTTTAACTAACCCTATATCTAGGCCAAAACTAGGGCATGCTAAATACTCTCTCAACTACGCCCATTTCATCTTCCTCTTTCTCCATCACCAACAACAACTTCAATGTTCTATACTTTCATTCCTCATAGTATCATCAACAAGCATACATGCCTCCCATTCCACCCTTTTGCATACACAAAACAGTCTGCATACAAACATATTTATTCTTTTTTAAATTTTCTCATTCGACATGCAAATATAATACACATACATTGATCATACATACACATACACATATTCCTCACACCTCGACCTCAATTATATCCATGCACATTCACCATTGCACCACAAAAATTCTACACACTTTCTACCATTCTCCTTGGCCTTTAAGGTGATTTTAGCACACAATAACACCCCATTATGCTCAACCAACAACACCACACTTTTCAGCCCATATACACTTGCATATACTCACAATTCAATCATACGAAATCTTACTCGATCCTCAATTGATCTTTCCTAATACACAATCACAATTATGTCATCAATTTCCAATTAATTTTTGGGTTTATCCATTTTCCCTAATTTTGTACAAATCCAAATTCTTCGATTTATGAATATCCTCTAATGTCATCAATTGCATTTCATTTATAAATAAATAATAAAATCAAAGCCAAGTCTAATTCAATCCTAAAACCACTCAAAGTCGGAAATATGTCTAAAATAAATAAATTTTCTACAGGATAGAAAATCTTTAAAAAATCATAAACTTTTCGATTCTCATCCTCCTTTTATAGGCTTCTTTCATATCAGACAGCCTAATTCATGAATTATCCTATACTTAACCTCACAAATTACATATAAATATCAGAAATGCATCCTAATCAAATCTAACATACATTCTAACATATGCGATACATTCTTACTCTAAATTTACCCTAAATTCAGTTAATTAATCGAAGGAACCAAGAATCCCTCACCTAGGGTTTTTCACAGTTCACGACTTCCGTCCAAATATCTCCTCAATCCACTCCAAGATCTGCAGTGCTTCCTAATCGAAACAAGATTTATCAATTAGGCCTAATTACGTAACAAAATCGAAACCCTAGATTTAGAATTAGAAATCAGTTCTTACCTGAGTAGAGAGGGAATGCAGTTTTGGCCTAGGGTTTCCTAAATCTGCTGCTCCTGCCTGTTGGGACTTCTGCAAAGGTTGCAGAAGGGAGTTGCAACGATGAACTCGGTAGAGGGAGCAGCGAAGGTTGCAGAGAGGCTCTCGGCAGAGAGAGCAACATCGCGCGCGAGCGGGGAAGAGGGAGATAGGGGACTGTCCCGTGCGAGAAGGAGAGAGACAAAAAGATCATGGCAGAAAGAGAGCGAGAGAGAACTGAGAGAAAGAGAGAGCGATCGAGTGAATAGAGAGAGACAGAGAGCGAATAGAGAGAGGGAAATAGAAAGTGGGTAGAGAGAGAGTGGCGGTGATGACGGTGGTTGGTGGTATGCGGTGGCGGAGAGAGTGAGGGAGAGACGCAGAGGGACTGGTGGATATGAGCGGAGAGCATGAGAGAGATCGCGAAAGGGAGAGATTGAGAGAATGAGACAGATAGAGAAAGAGACAGAGAGGGAGGGAACCGAGAGAGAGTAGGGCGGTGAGCAGTGGTGGAGTGTGACGGACCGTTCGCGGCCGAGAGGATGGCGGAGAATGTGAAGAGATTCGCGAGGGAGTGAGAGACGAAGAGAGAGAGAGCGAATGAGGGAGAGAAATTAGGGTAAAAACCCTAATTTCAATTTGGGGGCAAAACGCTGCGTTTTGCTCCCCCTTCTCTTTTGTTTCTTTCTTTTTTTTTTTACAAATTTAAATAAATTAATAAATATCAATATATATATATTTATATCCACTTTTCTCTAGAATATAAATTTCGTAGAAATAGGATTTTCTACAAATTACGGATACGACATTTTAAAATATACCAAAATTTCAAATTTAATACCCCAAAATAATCCACAGTTATTTGTTTATTATAATACAAAGTTCACCATCAATATATCTTTCACCACCCTTACAAATGTTACATTACAATCCAAGATAACAACCAAAGATAAAAATGTTACAACCCAAGATAACAACCAAACATAAACGTAATACAATATATTAATAATATTAATGACAAAGGAAAAAATACATACAAAAACATTAGTAACATCTCAGATGATTAGACTTCTTTAGATCTATCTGGATTTTTCATCTGAACAAAGTGATGAAACAGTGAGCTTAAACATTACCAGAGACTTTCAGTGACCTTGAGTAAGAATTTTGAATAGGTATGGATGCCGAAAGTATAATATATATTTTAGTTGAGTGAGAGTTTTTGTTGATTATGGATTATGGGAAATGAGAAATAAGATTATATGTTTCGATGGATTTTGAAAGCTTTGAGAGGATGAGAAGATAATGGATTTTGAGACCTTTGATCGGAGAAAATGAGAGCTTTCGAGGGAATGAAAAGCAATGAGAATGAGAGCTTTCGAGGGAATGAGAAGCAATGGGAAAGCTTTGATGGTTTTAAGGGATGTTGACCGCCATATTTTCACAACCAATTTCAAAACCCGCCTCTTTTTAAAATTTTGTCTCCCGCCATATACTTTCACTTTTACAAGTTAGTTCCCGCCTATATTTTTAGTTTTAAATTATTAAAAACTCACTACATGCCACGAAAGTAATCCAAAATTGGTTCATTTTTTACCACATTGTCAATCCAAATTGGACAAATTAGACAAATAATAATTTTTTAATTTTAAGGTAATTTTTTATTTATATATTTAATTTTTATTTGTTTATATGAAAGTGAGTTAAAAAAAAGCTAAAAAAAAGTGTAGGAGGAAAAAAGAGAGAGAGAGAGAGAATTAAAAAAACAAGAATAAAGAAGAGTGTTAAAAAAAAAAACCCAAAATGTCTTCCACCGCAGGGCTTTGTCAGGCTTGGAGAGGCACCCGTATGTGGCTTGCTTGCACTCGTGAGGCTTGGACTTGTACCTGCGTGAGGTATGGTTGCGCCCACGTGAGGCGTGGCTACGCCCGTGAGGATTGGACTTACACCCGCTAACGTACCACAACTTATCACTTACCACTGCTTACCACTAATATATCATAACTTACCACTAATTTATCATTAATTTACCACTACTTATCACTACTTACCATTAACTTACCGACATGTTGTAATTATTAATATTATTTATCATGTATTTATTAATTTATGTTAAATTAATATTAACATTTATAATTTTGTTGAATTGTCATGTGAATTTTATTATTTTATTTAATATTTATAGAGTGTAATAAGAAAAGAGAGAGAGTTAAAATAAATAAATAAAATTAAAAAGTTTTTTTAAAAAAGACTTTCCTAAAAAGGGTCGCTACACAGAGACACAGGGTCTCTTACTTCTTTTAATTTTTTTTGTGTTTCTTTTTCTTTTAGTTTTTCATTTTTTTCTTTTTACGATTATTTTCTTTTTATTTTTTTAGGAAATGGAAGTTACATTTTTTCTTTGATTTTTTTTACCCTATATTTTTTTATATTTTTTTCTTAGTTAATTTATTTTTTTTTCTTTTGTTCTTTTATATTACTATCACTATATATTACTAATACTATATATTATTACTAGTTATTATGTTTTTTTCTTCTTTTGTTTTTTTAGAATATTAAAATATTAAAATATTAAAAAATAATTTTACAAAAAAAAATATTAAAAAAAATTACAAAAATGAGATGAAAAATAATACCAAAAATTAATATTAGAAGAAAAATGAAAAATCATAATATTAATATTACCAAAAAATAATAATTTTTTAATTTTAAGATAATTTTTTATTTATATATTTAATTTTTTAGTTTAAATTAATATGTCACAGTCAAAATCGTATCGAAAGAAACCAAGAAAATGAATATGTTTGCATCAATTTAATTTAAACTTTAAATTATTTTCAAATTAAATTTTTGTAATCAAAACCTAGTTTTTGTAAGTTGTTAAACGCCTTCATATCATACACTTATTACCACTTATCATCACTTATTACCATACATTATATTACCACTTGTTACCATGCATTATAGTCATATTACTACTTGTTACCACTTATTACCGTGTATTATATTACTATTTGTTACTATTTGTTACCATACATTCTATTACCACTTATTACACCTTATTACCGTACATTATATTACCACTTGTTACCATTTATTACCATACATTATATTACCATTTATTATAACTTATTACCGTACATTATATTACCACTTGTTACCATTTGTTACCATACATTATATTATCACTTATTATAACTTATTATTATGAATTATATTACCATTTATTATGACTCATTACATACATTATGAGCATATTACCATTTACAAAAAAAAAATATTACAAAAAATTACAAAAATGAGATGAAAAATAATACCAAAAATTAATATTAGAAGAAAAATGAAAAATCATAAAATTAATATTACCAAAAAATAATAATATTTTAATTTTAAGATAATTTTTTATTTATAAATTTAATTTTTTAGTTTAAATTAATATGTCAAAGTAAAAATCGTGCCGAAAGAAGCCAAGAAGATGAATAGGTTTGACTCAACTTAATTTAAACTTTAAATTATTTTCAAATTAAATTTTTATCATCAAAACCTAGTTGTTGTGAGTTGTTAAACGTTTTCATATCATACACTTATTACCACTTATTATCACTTGTTATCATACATTATATTACCACTTGTTATCATGCATTATAGTCGTATTACTATTTGTTACCACTTATTACATGCATTATATTACCATTTGTTACTATTTGTTACCATACATTCTATTACCTCTTATTACAACTTATTACTGTGCATTATATTATCACTTGTTACCATTTGTTACCATACATTATATTACCACTTATTATAACTTATTATCTTACATTATATTACCACTTGTTACCATTTGTTACCATACATTATATTATCACTTATTACAACTTATTATCATGAATTACATTACCATTTATTACGATTCATTACATATATTATGGGCATATTACCATTTACAAAAAAAAATATTACAAAAAATTACAAAAATGAGATAAAAAATAATACAAAAAATTAATATTAGAAGAAAAATGAAAAATCATAAAATTAATATTACCAAAAAATAATAATTTTTTAATTTTAAGATAATTTTTTATTTATATATTTAATTTTTTAGTTTAAATTAATATGTCACAGTAAAAATCGTGCCGAAAGAAACTAAGAAGATGAATAGGTTTGCCTCAACTTAATTTAAACTTTAAATTATTTTTAAATTAAATTTTTATCATCAAAACCTAGTTTTTGTGAGTTGTTAAACGCCTTCATATCATATACTTATTACCACTTATCATCACTTGTTACCATACATTATATTACCACTTGTTACTATGCATTATAGTTGTATTACTATTTGTTACCACTTATTACCGTGCATTATATTACCATTTGTTATTATTTATTACTATACATTCTATTACTACTTATTACAACTTATTACCATATATTATATAACCACTTACTACTATATATTATATTACTATTTATTATAACTTATTACCTTACATTATATTACCACTTGTTACCATACATTATATTGTCACTTATTTCAACTTATTATTTTGAATTACATTACCATTTATTATGACTCATTACATACATTACGGGCATATTACCACTGGTTACCATTTGTTATTATCACTTATTACAACTTGTTAGTATATATTATAATTATCATTACAGCATATAGACATGTGTACGTCATTTTAACAAACAAATTTTTACAAAATAAATTTTTAAAACCCTAACTTACTTACACGTCAATTTTTTTACTATTCTCTCGCCTTTTTTTATTATATATTTTTTTATTACCCGTTATTTTTTTTCATATTTTTGTTACTTACATTTTATTTAAGATTCACCCACTTTTTTTTATTATTATTCACCCGCCTTTTTTTATTAGATATATTTTTTCATTACCTGCTATTTTTTCATATTTTTGTCACTTACATTTTATTTGTAAGATTCACCTGCTTTTTTTTTATTATTATTCACCCGTATTTTTTATTATATATTTTTTCATTACTCGCTATTTTTATTATATATTTTCACATTTATAATGTAATTTATTTTAATTTATTGATTTTATAAAAACATTTTATTTTTTATTGTTATCAATTTTTATTTAATTTTTTAATTTATTAAATTAAAATAACATTATAGATATAAATTTTATATTTCAAATATATTATTTATTTTATATATATTATTTAATTTTATAGTATTATCAAAAACCATAATTTTATTGATTTTATAAAAATTTTGAAAGAATATTAAAAATATATTAAAAATGATTGATTTAATATTCTTTTCTAATATTTTTAATGGCTTTTAAAATTTTATTTTATAGATATTTTTATATTTTAAAGAGCGTTTTTTAATATTTTTATATTATTCATGTTTTTAATGGAAATTTTTAATATTTGTTAATATTGAAAATTTTTTTGATATATTTTTTTATATTTTTATATTTTATATATTTTTAATTTTGTGAAATCGATTTATATATTTTTATATTGATGTGTTACCCCTACCTATAGTGTCATATTTACTGATGACAACTAATAACTATTCTATAGTACCACTTGTTACCATTTGTTATTATCACTTATTACAATTTATTACCGTGCATTATATTACCATTTGTTACTATACATTATATTACTACTTATTATAATTTATTACCTTAAATTATATTACTATTTGTTACCACACATTATATTACCACTTATTATAACTTATTATCATGAATTATATTACCACTTATTACGACTCATTACATACATTATAACTATATTACCACTAGTTTCCATTTATTATTACCACTTATTACGGCTTGTTAGTATATATTATAACTATCATTACAGCATATGGACATGTACACGCTATTTTCACAAATAAATTTTTACAAAATAAATTTTTAAAACCCTCACTTAGTTACCCGCTCATTTTTTTAATATTCACCCGCCTTTTTTTACCATACATTTTTTCATTACCAGCATTTTATTTAAGATTCACCCGCTTTTTTTTATTATTTATCCGCCTTTTTTTTATTAGATATATTTTTTCATTACCCGCTATTTTTTCATATTTTTGTCACTTACATTTTATTTATAAGATTCACACCCGTTTTTTTTTTATTTACCCACGTTTTTTATTATATATTTTTTTCATTACTCTCTATTTTTATTATATATTTTCACATTTATAATGTAATTTATTTTAATTTATTGATTTTATAAAAACATTTTACTTTTTATTGTTATCAATTTTTATTTAATTTGTTAATTTATTAAATTAAAATAACATTATAGATATAAATTTTATATTTCAAATGTATTATTTATTTTATATACATTATTTAATTTTACAATATTATCAAGAACCATAATTTTATTGATTTTATAAAAATTTTTGAAAGAATATTAAAAATATATTAAAAATGATTGATTTTATATTCATTTTTAATATTTTTAATGGCTTTTAAAATTTTATTTTATAGATGTTTTTATATTTTAAAGAGCATTTTTTAATATTTTTATATTATAGATGTTTTTAGTGAAAATTTTTAACGGTTGTGCTATCTTTACTAACGATTGCTAAACTTTTCCTAACGATCAATTTTATATCGTCATAAAATATTGCTTTAATTTTGTAGTGATGATGACTGTTTTCAAATAGTCCCTAACACTCGGCCATATTTACTAACCACATATGATAAGTGTCAAAATTGAACATAAGTTTTAAAGACTGTACAATGAATAAGTTAGTATAGATATACAAATTATGTCCACGGTATGGTTAACTAGATAGTAAAGAAGAGTTATTTAGAGACATTTTTCAAATCGTCTCTAAAACTTTATCATATTTACTAACCATAAATAATAATCGTCAAATTTGAGTGAAACTTATGAAGACTATATGCTTAAGTAGTGAGTCAAGGTAGTCATATCGAGACTGTTTTCAAACCGTTTCTAAAACTCTGCCTTATTTACTGACCACAAAAAATAAGCGTCTGAATTGAACATAGCTTTTAAAGACTGTATAATATATGAGTTAGCATAAATATAGAATTTATGCAGACGGTATGGTTAGGTAAACAATAAAAAGGGTCATATACTGACTGTTTTCAGAATGTCCCTAAAAGTTTTATATTTACTGACCATAAATAATAACAGTGAAAATTCAACATTGCTTTTAATAAATGGTTGTCTAACCTTTACTGACGATTGCTAAACTTTTCCTAACGATTAATATTATACCGTCATAAAATATATACATTTCTTAACGGTTTCGTCACAAGTGTTGCTATACGCCATAAAAAACAATCGCTACATGTCACCGCCTATAAATGTTACCGTCACCTCAATGCTTTAATTTTGTAGTGCTCCAAGCAACTTGTTAATCAAGTTTCCATACCACTAAATTAACCTTGGTCTCCCTAGTGTTTTCATTTGTGGAAGTATTATGAGACAATTAAGTTTGGTTTGAAGGCTAGTTGGTAGGGTTTGAGGTACAAATTCTCATGTGATTCAACAAAGTGGAAGTCCCATATGACTTGAACGCACAATTATACTCTCTACCACAATAATTACATGTACACTTTTTTCTACTCTAAACATCTACAAATTTAGTAAAATGCCGCCAAACAACTAACCTCTTATTATATTCTTTGCATTTTCTAGCACCCTTTAGTGTAGCTTTGCTTCTTGTAGACCCTTGGCTTTCACATTCTGTGCTTTTGTTTTGGCGTGTTTGAAACATAGGATTGACCTCATTTGATTGAGACATCTTGACACCACCTCTACAATACCTGGAAAAAAATGTTATCAGTTGAATATAAAAGATTCTTTACTTCACATTTTATAAAATTTTCACCCTTCAAAGGAAGAATATTACTTAATTCATTTATAGTTACCCTGAAATACCCCCATTTTGGCTTTCTCATTTTACTTTGGTTTTGCAATGACGGAAACTGGTTGCGTATGGCAGTGTATTAGCAGCAAAGAACCTGGGTGATATGGCTAACAATAACTTCCTAGACCACACTTTCCTTGGGGACCATAAAACCACCATTTGTGAGTATTTGGCAACTACTGGCTTAGGGATCATGGAAGAGGGGTATCCAGAATCCGTCAAGAGCCATTATGAGGGATGAATTGGTTAATAAAAGGCATATATCAAAAATCAAAAATCAAAAATCAAAAATCAACACAGTTATGAGGGATTTGTTTAGGGAATCAAAAATTAAAAATAAAAAATCAACGCAAGTTTTAAAGCCATATATCAAAAATAAAAAATCTGTCAAGAGCCAAGAGGGAGAGAGATGATGTTGATTATTGAAACAAGAAAAAAAAAAGAGAGAAATCATACTTGATAATTGAGTTCAAGTAAAGCCTCTTCAATTAATCAATTTTTGATAACAAAACTTAATGAATAGTTGAGTTCAAGTGAAGTGGAGAGTAGATGCACTTGTGAGATGACCACTGAACCACAGCTTTAGGAGACGAGGAGAGTAGAAGCTATGGGTTCGTGAAGTGCCGCACTTAGGATAAGGGCCGAATTAGGGTAATTTTGTCACTGAACCTAGCAAAACCCACATTTTTCTCAAGAGAGAGAAAGATAACCACTAAACCACAGCTTTAGGAGACAAGGAGAGTAGATGCAGATAGTGAAGTGGCTATTTAGGGTTTGTGAAGTGAAGTCAGAAGTGACTCTTAGGGTTTGATATCAATGAGGCTTTCTTTTTTTTTCTTTTTTTTTTTTTTTTTTTTTTTTTTTTACAGTGTCATATATTAAAAAGACTCATATGCCCTCTAACATAAAACTTAATGAATTAATTTCTGAGGGACTCTTTTATACTTTCATAGGTGAAGAAAAAAACCCTAATTCGAATTTGAATTTGAATTCGGTTCAGTTTAGTATCCAAAAACCATATTCAAATTTGAATTTGGTTTTCGGTTTGAATTCGTATTAAAAACCTCAATTCGAAACTCGAACCGAAAATCGAATTTAGAGTTTGGTTATAAACAAAAATGATTCGTAATTCAAAAACTGAATTCAAATTTATAAATTCGAATTAAATTGAATTTGAATTTATAAATTCGAATTCAGTTGAATTCAATTTGGTTAGATATTCGGTTATAACCGAAAATTGCACACCCCTAGCCTTTACTCCATGTAATAAGAAAACAAAGAGACTGTTCTTTTTCAAATGCAATCATTTTGCTTAAGAAAAGCCTTTTTTATTACATTTCATGTAACAAAAAAAATTGAAAGGGCGACATCATTTTTTCATGCATCTTTTTGCTAAAAAGGCCAACAACTGGTATTGAAAAAATCCAAAAAAAGAGTCAGGGTTTAAAAAGACCGATGAATTAAGTAAGAAAAGGCTAATATGTGGAGTAAAAAGGTAATAAAAAAAATACACAAGGCTAACAAGTGGGGTGAGTAAAACAATTGTGACAAAAAAGAGACCAATGACTCGAGCAAAAAGAAAAAAAGGGACAAA